>JAPDNY010000372.1:0-46518 GCA_029375565.1 Gekko gecko | reverse complement strand
TGTGTATCCACAGGAAACATGGACGCAGGGTTACCAGTGCTCGGACCGGTTCTGACCGGTCTGCCACATGGCCAGGCTAAGGCTTGAGCTTCGTGTATTTAGACAATAGAATGTAGGCTCCTCGCATTCTTCCAATCGAGGAGCCCGGGGTAATTCAATCAACTGTAAATAGCAAATCACAGGTGTTGTGTGTGTTTGGGGTGTGGGCTCACTGGGGATAAAAGCCGGTCTGCGAGCCGGCTTAGTTGTCTTGTTCCTGATAAAGTATGTGAGAGCTGAAATCACTCGTCAGTCTCAGTACTTTTCAGTCATATTGGTCTGAAAGCAAAAAGAAGGAAATTAAAGTTAGAAGAAGTCAAAATGACAAAAAGAACTTTGTTATGGTATCTAATTTCAACTGCAAGAATGACTTACGCTCAGTTCTAGAAACAAGAGCAGGTACCTGATAAGTGGGAATGGATTTAAAAAATGATTTTTATGGCTGAAATGAACAAACTAACAAGAAAACTTCATGGAGTAGAAGATGAAGAATTTTTAACAGACTGTAAAGATTTTAAAGACTATTTAGAGCTTAACTGGGATGTGAAAAATAGATTACTTTGTTTTGATAGTTACTGATAACAGAAGTGTTGTAACAAGAGAGACTGTATTTGAAAAGTTACCTAATAGTTAAAGTTAAAAAGCAAAATATTGAAATTTAAGATCTGAATATTAAGAATGATTTGAATGTACGAGAATATTGGGTGGAAATGTTAATGGGGGCGGAGCATCGTGGGAAGCCAGGGGAGGGGGAGATAAAAATGTGAAAAGGATATGATAAGAATTGTAAACAAAATGTGGAACACGTTATTTTATAGCCGATAAATAAATTTTCTTTTTTTTAAAAAAAGAAGGAAATTCTTTCTCCTGTATTAAGGGGAAAAATTAACTAGAGTATGGTAGGAAGGGCAGATGTGAGCTGTTGGATAGGAATCTTCAGAGAAGCTGTATCAGGGAATACGTGAAAAACCCCATCAGAAAAAGGTAAAGCATGAATAATTTAATCTTGGGGGGAAATTCCTAAGAAAGGAGAATCCACATAGAGTCCACCTTTAAAAGAGGCCATTTTCTCCTGGTAAACTGATCTCTGTTGCCTGGAGATCAGCGGTAATAGCAGGAGTTCTCCAACCATCATCTGGAGGGCTAAATTAATGAATGAGGGTTGGCATTAATATAATAGAATCATAGAATGTTAGAGTTGGAAGGGACCTTGCAGGTCATCTAGTCCAACCCCCTGCACTCTGCAGGAGCATAGCCAAAAGATAGCCCTACATACCTACAACATACCCAAAAGATGGTTGTCCAGCCTCAGCTTGAAAACGTCCAGGGAAGGAGCATCCACCACCTCCTGAGGCAGACTGTTCCACTGCTCAACCACTCTTACAGTTAGGAAGTTTCTCCTGATATCTAGCTGGTAACAACTCCCTTGTTATTTCCACCCATTGGATCTAGTCTTGCTATCCGGAGCAAGAGAGAATAGATCTGCTCCATCTTTTACATGACAGCCCTTCAAATACTTGAAGACTGCAATCAAGTCCTGTCTAAGTCTTTTCTTTCCTAGGCTAAACATACCGAACTCTTTCAGCCTTTCCTCATAAGACTTGGATTCCAACGCTCTCACCATCCTGCTTGCCCTCTTCTGGACATGCTCGAGCTTGTCAACATCCTTCCTAAAGTGTGGTGCCCAAAACTGGACGCAGTACTCCAGGTGAGGCCTGACCATAGCAGAATAGAGCGGAACTACCACCTCCCGTGATCTGGACACAATGCTTCTGTTAATGCATCCTAAGATTGCATTAGCTTTCTTCATAGCCACATTGCACTGCAGGTTCATGCTGAGCTTGTGATCAACCAGAACACCTAGATTCCTTTCACATGTGCTGTTGTCAAGCCAAGTCCCTCCCATTCTATATCTGTGCCTTTGTTTTTTGTGCCTAGGCGTAGGACTTTGCACTTATCTCTACTGAATTTCATTTTATTTGCCTCAGCCCACTGTTCCAGCCTATCTAGATCATTTTGAATCCTGACTCTGTCTTCTTCAGAATTAGCAATCCCACCCAGCTTTGGGTCATCTGCAGATTTGATAAGCATCCCCTCTATGTCTTCCTCCAGGTCATTTATAAAAACATTGAACAACACTGGGCCCAGGACTGAGCCCTTGGCACTCCACTCGAGAATTCCCTCCACATAGACACAGAGCCATTTACAAGCTCTCGTTGGGTACAATTTTTCAACCAACCATGAATCCATCCAATGGTTGCTCCATCCAGCCCACGCTTAACCAGCTGATCCTCAAGGATATCATGAGAAACTTTGTCAAATGCTTTATTGAAATCTAGGTACACTATATCCACAGCATTGCCAGAGTCAACCATTTTAGTAACTCTGTCAAAAAAGGAGATAAGGTTGGTCTGGCATGACTTATTCTTGATAAACCCATGCTGGATACTACCAATTAACTCATTCTGTTCAAGGTGCTCATAGACAGAGCATTTGATAATCTGCTCTAGAATTTTTCCAGGTATTGATGTCAAGCTGACAGGCCTGTAATTTCCTGGGTCCGTCTTTTTCCCCTTCTTGAAGACTGGGACAACATTCGCTCTTCTCCAGTCTTCCAGCACAATACCAATACTCCAGGACATTTCAAAGATTAGAGCCAGAGGCTCTGAAATAACATCTGCAATTTCTTTTAGCACCCTGGGATGCAAGCCATCTGGTCCTGGAGATTTGAAAGTATTTAAGGCAGCTAGATGCTCTCTAACCATTCCCTTACTCACTCTGGACTGGCACTTCCTCCTTCCTTCATATGCCCTGCATTCTTCAGTTTGTATACAGCTCGCCTTATGGTTAAAGACCGATGCAAAATGAGAGCTGAGTAATTCCGCTTTGTCTTCATCCCTTGTTAAGACTTGACTGTCTTCCCCTAGCAATGAGCTTACCCCATCTCTGTTCTTCTTTTTGCTCCGAACATAGGCATAGAATTTTTTCTTGTTATTTTTAGCATCCCTTGCAAGCCTCAGCTCCATTTGCGCTTTAGCCTTTCTGACACTATCCCTACAGATTCAAGCCTGCTTTTTGTACTCACCCTCAGTAATTTGGCTCTCCTTCCATTTCCTGTACATTTCCCTTTTTAGTCTCAGCTCTTCAGAGAGTTTTATTCTAGAGAATGACTAAAACAGCACTGCAATCTCTTCTAGGCATTTGTCATTATTAAAATTCAGTGTTCAGAACCAATTGTTCAATTATTGCTTCCTCTGTCCTAAATAAAAAAAAACCTAAAAGGAAAACAAAAAACAAAAATGAGCCCCGCTGAGTTAGTCTAGTGGTCTACCTAGTCCAATATCTTTTTACCTATAGCAGTCTGTCTCATGACCTAGAAGGCCCAGAAGCAGTTCAGGGATACTAAAGATCTCCCTGCTATTGTTTCCCAGAAGCTGATATTCAGAGATATAGTACCTTCAAACATAAAGGTTTCAATTAACCATCCTGGTTAATAGCTTGGGTTTTCATCATCTTGAATAATTTTATGTCATCTGTAAATTTGGCCATTTCACTGCTCACTCCTGATCATTTACTCATATACAAGAATAGTTCCAAATCTGGAAATTTTATATACATTTACAAGTTGCATATCTTTGCGCTGTTTGAATTTCCAGTTAAAGTCCCCTACTGCTGTTTCAAGGATTGTGTCAGGCTGCTGTGCATTTTACTGCATGTCTGCCATGGAGGGGGGTGTTCCCTTCCCTTTGATGTACCCGTGGCTTGCCAAATGGTACAGCCAAATGTCCAGTGTCTGCTTTGTTTATTATTCTTTTTTTTTAATGCCCCCTGAAGGGGATTTTATTAATTTTGCTTTACTATGGGATATGGGGAAAGGTTGCTAATCTCTACCTCTAAAAATTTATGGGACATGGGTAGGGAAAACTAATACACACAAAAAAACTCTACCAGGATGGGGGAAGGAAACTAAGCCCTACTTCTAAGAAAACAACAACAACAACAAACCCCTACTGGACACGGGGAAGGAAAGACTAACAAGGTGACACGATCTGGTTACATTTGTATCATTTGTCACCTGGTGTTACAGAGCCTTATAAAAAAGTTAACAAAAAATTATAAAAGTAAAAAATTGTAAAAACCGCTTAGTTAATCAAAAACTGCATCTTCCACGATTATCTTGGTCTTAGGGTCTCTTCTTCTTGTATTTCTTCTTTCCTCGGGGTTTGGGAGCGGCTGCTCCTTTCTCTGATTCCGATGTGCCTGAAGAACTAAAGAGTATTGGACTACTGCTTTCTGAATCCTGTGAGTAGGATTCCTCTTCTTCCTCTTCTTCCTCTTCTTCCTCCTCAACTTTTCTCGGTTTCTTGTCTTTGTTGTGCTGCTTTGGATTCAAGTGTTGCTGCACAAATTTTTTAGCCTTAGGAACAGAGTCAATATTGTATTTTCTGTCTCCATATTTAAAACTCAGTCCTTCAGGAAACAGCCATCTGTATGGGACCCCCTTCTTCTGTAGAGAGAGAGTAAGCTCCTTGTAGAGTTTCCTCCCCTTTCTAACTTCGAAGGGAATATCCTTCAAGATCCTTATTTCTTCATTCTTAATTTTTAGAGGGTTCCCCTGCGTGGCTTTTAGTACTCGATCTCTGGTAGATCTTCTCGTGAATTTCAAACATATTTCTCCAGGGAGTTTATTCTTTTTGATGAAATCTGGATAAGCCCTATAGGCCCAGTCCATCTCCTTCAGTAAGTCTTCTTGTTTGTAATCCATTATTGGAGCCAAAGTCTCTGATAAAATGTTCTTCAAATCCTCGTTCTTTTCTTCTGGAACCCCTTGGAATCATAGAATGTGCACAGATCTTTCCAGCTGTAGCTGTATTAGTTGATTTTATTGGAGAGTCTCTCCTTTTCTGCTTCATCCGCTCTTTTATTAATACTCTCAGTCTGTTTTTCCATTTTTTTTAAAGTCTTTTCCATTGTTGAGGTCCTTCTATCCATTTGAGTCATCTACTTTTGCAAATTATCCATTTTCACATTGAGATTAGTAATCTGCTCCATTAGGGGGTGCAGTGCATTCGCCAGCAATGTAGACATCTCTGCAGCTACTTCCTGGTTGTGGGAGGGAGTTGTTGGTATACCATTTCCGGTTGACGTTTTTTTCTCCAGACCCGGCTTCCACCCTCTCCCAGCCATAATATCAACAAGAAGTAAGTTTCCCAAAACAAAGTAAAAGTTAGCAGAAATTAATCTGCTTTTCTTTATTTTGCAGCTTTTGTTTTCGCCAATCCTCTTATGCGCATAGCTTAATTCCAGGTTGTTCTTAAAGATCGCTTTAAAACCGTGTTGTTTCAAATGGGGGGGTGAACTCTTGAGCATCTCCCTCCCCCCTGCCACTTTGCCCTTAGGTGCTTCTAATTACTACCAAGGCTTTTGTTCGCTTAAATCACCTGAACAATGCTTGACTCACACTTTGCAGCCTTGGAGATCTTTTAGAAGCTTTTCAGCAGCTGTTGATCATGTCCGCTGATCCGGCAGTCGTCTCTCAGCGCCATGCTGGCTCTTTGGCGACGGAACCTTTCAGAGATAAAGGTGAGCCTCAATTCCTTGGCCGTCGCCTTGGAAGAGGCTCTCCTCAGCTCTCCAGGCTGGGGGTCTCCTACAGAGACCCCGGGAGGGTCCGGGACCTGCTCGGACCCTTCCCGTCAGCCGAGTCTCGGCACAACCTCATCGGAGTGAGATGGGGATGTGACCGAGCAGCGAAACGCTTAAACCGGAAATCCTGCTTTGTTTATTATTCTGTGTTTTGTATATAGGGGCTATGTGCTAGGGAACATGTAGGCAGTGGCTAGGCTGGTGGGAAGGTTGCTTGATTGTTAAATGTAGTGGGGAAATACAAGGGGGTGATTGGGTCTTGGGTTTTATTATTCCTGTTCGAAACCGATATATCTGCAACCCTCACACGTTCCTCCTTAGTTCTAACAAAAGAAATGTCCAGAGGGTATCTATCAATGATCTCAATAAAGTTAGTTTCTCTCAAAATGTCTGTCACTGAGAACTGATTTAATTGGGATTCTGACAGATTGCAGGTCTTACAATGGTGTATTCTAGCTCTGAAGCAAAGAGCTATTCTTGAATGTGGGCCAGGGAATTCTCTTGGATCTCCTACAGTAGTGTTTCGCTAGATCAACATCCCTCACTTGTCTGCAATCACATAATCACAAAAAACAGGTATATTTATATAATCAAACCAGAAGTTACTTAAGGGATAGCAACCACTGCCAGGGAACAAGCCGCTTCCATACAAGTCTGACAACAGAGTAGCCAGTATTAAAAGATAAGTCAGCTTAAAAAATAAATAAATCTGGCAGTCTTCTCTGTGTTTTGTCAGAGTTGCCTAGGAAACCTTATAATTAGTGCAATGGTCAATGTGTTTTTCAAAAAGAGCTGACCACTTGACAATTTGAATTTCCCTGTGTGGCTCAATCTCTCTTGGCCTCACAGGATAAAATCTACTCTCCCCCGTTTTCCTCCTTTCTTCTCATTTGACCTTTCTGTCTTTCTTCTTCCTCCTCCATTTGTGCCAATTTCTGCCTCAGTTTTACTTGACCTAAAGCGGTCAAAACACTTTGAGCTTTGTATAAATCAGAACTGCCATATGTCTGAAGGAATAGTTTCCTCCCCTCCTTGAGCTTCTGGCTACTCCAATTTATGCACATGGTGTTCCAGAATTTGAGTGACCTTATCTTTCTTGAACTGCTGCCTTCCTGTGTGGACTTTGTTTTCTCAGGATATTAGTTTACATGCAGCTATTATACATCTCTTCAACCATGACATATTTTTACTTTAAAATAATTTCAATATAGAAATAAATACAATGAGCTCTAGTAAGAGGCACTGGGTGGGTGCCCTGGCCTTGGGCATTCAGTGTCAATTTGCTCAGCAGTGTATAATGATACAAAGTTCACCATTTCTCCAGGGGAACTGATCTCTGCAATCTGAAGAGCATCTGTAATTCTGAGTGATCTCCAGTCCTCACCTGGAGATTGGCAGCAGTGGTTCCCCAGGACAAAATGACTGGTTTGGAGGGTGGAGCCTATGTCATTGTACCTGTTTGAGATCCCACCCCTCCTCAAACCCTACCCTCTCCAGGCTCCACCCCTCAAATCTCCAGGAATTTCCCAACCTGGAGCTGGCAACCCTATCTCCTTCCCAGCCAACTATCAACATATCATTATCTCCCCCTCTGGCTTCAGCTTTCCATCTCTTTCCCCCTCCCTCCTGGAGAGCAGTTGTAATTCTGAGTGATTTCCAGCCCTCACCTGGAGATTAAATAAACCAACACAGGGATCACAGTTACAAGGAAATATATCAACCAAACAAACACTATGATAAAAAAGACACTAACATTTAATAAGTCTGATGAACATCAAATATTATAAATTGAACTCTTACAATACTAGGAATAAGGCATATTGTGGAAATAAATACAATGAGCTCTAGAAAGAGGCTCTGGGAGAATGCGTCAATTTGTGTGTGGCTCTGGGAGAGTGTGTCAATTTGTTGTGGTGACCTCAGCAGGTATAATGACCAGAGTCCACCATTTTTCTCCACAGGAGCTGATCTCTGCTACCTGAAGAGCAGTTGTAATTTTGAGTGATCTCCAGCCTTCACCTGGAGATTGGCAACACTTGTTACCCAGGAGGAAATGGCTGGTTTGGAGGGTGGAGTCTATGGCATTGTACCTGTCTGAGGTCCAACCCCTCCTCAAACACCACCCTCTCCAGGCTCCACCCCTCAAATCCTCAGGAATTTCCCAACCTCAAGTTGGCAACCCCACCTCTTTCCCAGCTGCAGCTGATTTCTACCCTCCCTCCTGGAGATCAGTTGTAATTCTGAGTGATCTCCAACCCACACTGGAGATTGGCAACAATGGTTCCCCAGGAGGGAATGGCTGGTTTGCAGGGTGGAGTCTATGGCATTGTACCTGTCTGAGGTCCCACCCCTCCTCAAACCTCACCCTCTCCAGGTTCCATCTCTCAAATCTCGAGGAATTTCCCACTTGAAGTCGGCAACCCTATCTCCTTCCCAGCCAAGGATCAACCTACCTTTCTTTCCCCCTCTTCATCTTTCCATCTCCCCCCAACACCTGCAGCCTCTACAGTGCTCTGGAACCTCCATGTCACAGTGGCTGTCATGGGGGGGGGGGCATCTTAGCAGGATATAAGGACACAGAGTCCACCATGTTCTCCAGGGGAACTGATCTCTGCCATCTGGAGAGCAGTTGTAATTCTGAGTGATCTCCAGCCCTCACCTGGCGATTGGCAACAATGGTTTCCCAGGAGGAAAAGTAGTCTTTCTCTGCAATGGGGACCAAAGCAGCTTACATCATTCTCCTCTCCCCCTTTTGGCTTGCACAACAATCCTGTGAGGTATGTTAGGCTGAAAGTTTGTGACCAGTCCAAAATCACCCACTCAGCTTCTACAGCAAGAACCTGGATCTAGAAAACCCTGTTCTGAAGCACTGACTGCGACGCCCAGGGTAGCCAACCTCCAGGTGGAGCCTGAAGATCACCAGGTATCACAACTGAACTCCAGACAACAGATCTCTCCCTCCCAGAGAAAATAACTGCTTTAGAAGGTGGGCTTTATGGCATTCTGTTCCACTGAGGCCTCTCCCCTCCCCAAACCCTGGCTTCCATAGACTCTACCAGGAAATCTCCAGGAATCTCCCTACCTGGAGCTGGCAACCCTAGTCTGGACTGGCCCCAACGAGTTCCTCACAAAGGCTTGCGAAGGGTTTTCTTCCTTTGTCTGAACCAAGCTTGATTGCATAATGTGGCAAAACGGGCTCCAGTTTACAGCTCAGCTGTTTGCCTCCCACCCTTGTCCCGTGGGCGTATCTCACTCCTGAAATTCACTGCCACCACTCACTGAATTGTCACTGCCTTTTTAGAGGGACAGCGAGACCCCTCTGGCCAAATCTCCCTATTTGGAGATGGAATCCCAATCTTTGGGAGATCCCTGAAAAGTTGGCAACCCTTTTCTTGCTTCCCTGGGCTACCTTCCCTTTGGTATTGTGCAGAGCAGGAGAGACTATGTGGTCAGAGCACAACACAGATTATTAGCCCAAATAAAAGACTTTATTTAACTATTTACACAATTATGGAGCGCGCGCACACCATGAATAAGGCAAAACTGTAGGAGTAAGCACACACCATAAATCAACAGGGATTAAATGCAATCAGGGGTCATTTCGTAGAAAAAGAGGTGCACGAGCTCATTAGCATAACTCATTAGCATAACTGTTTTGCATATGCCACACCCCCTGACATCACCAGAAGTGTGTCAGAAGGCGAAGTCCAATGGGGCTTATTCCCAAAGAAGCACACTCTGCTTTGTACAGCATCTTTTCCTTTCTCCTAAGCCTCCCCCTATTCTTCTTCCCTTCCTATGCCATGGGGAGTTTGGGCTTGGAAATGCATTTTAGGAAAAATGAAAAACACAATTTGAAATTGCGTGTGTAAGATACATCCCCATTATGTCTGCCAAAGAGGTCATTTATTCAGTATATCTTTATCACACCTTTTCTCTCAGGAACTTGAGATGATGTTCATCAGTCTGTCCTTACAACAACCCTGTGAGGTAACTCAACCCTGTGAGTTAAGCTCAGAAAGAATGACTGGCCTAAGCCTGGTTACCCAGCAAACTTCCATTTGCACTTGGCTCTCCCAAGTGGGAATTTGCACTTGGCTCTCCCAAGATCATAACAACCATGCCATGCTGGTTCTACATAAAGTCTTTTACTTTGCACATTCTTGCACTGATCGGGAATGATAAAATATAGTATTGAGCTTTAGGGTATTTCTCACAGTCTACACACAAGCGCACAACAAATACTATTTGAGATGGCTCTTTAACTGTAGATGCAATGGTGAAGGAGGAAAAAACAGGGGAAATACAACATTTACCTTAAAGGTACTTGTCCTGATTCACGAGATAACGGGCTGTCAATGAAGACAATTTATGCTATGGCTGGAAAGAGCATGCTCTCCCTCCCTTCTGCCCAGCTGGTATCGATTGGATGCATATCTCATTAAATGGCTGATCCAGTTACAGTCACTTGACAGCAGTGGTTGCTTTGCTCCCCCAGTGGCAAAGTAGCTCTAGCTATGGCTCCTGAAAAGCTCCCCCCCCCCCGATTAAAATATCATATGCATGATGTACGAGTTTTAGAATCGTCCCACTTTCCATTTCCTCTCAGCCTCATTGGCCCTGGTCGCTGGATGCAGACTATTAGGGCAAACCTATGCATAGGGCAAACCTATGCAAAGAGCCTAGACTGGACTCCTTCTACACAGGACTGCACTGCCAAATGCTTGTCACCCAGAAGTTTTAGTTTAGACCAGTTTGACTGATTTCGCACAAGAGCCGCGTCGCCGTTATGCCTCCCTTTGCCCCATTTCCATTGGTCAATTTCCCACTTGAAGCTGCACAGCCGCATTTTGACCCGCAGCTTCGCCTGATTTTCCCCATGGTTTCCTGATCCTGTTTTTTGAGGATCAGGAAACCGTAGGGAAAATCGGGCAAAGCCGCAGGTCAAAATGTGGCCCCGTGGCTTCAAGTGGAAATTGACCAATGGAAACGGGGCAAAGGGAGGCCTAACGGTGGCGCAGCTCCTTGTGCAAAATCAGTCTAGTTGATCTAGTTAACTGCTGCCCTCTGGTTTTACATTCACAGAAATCCCAGAATGCACTTAAAAACAATAAAAAAACAACACAGCATTTCCCCATCTTCCTTCCCAGTCAATCCCTTGTAGCCAATAGTGTAGACAAAGAAGATACTTAAAGCATGTTGAGAGATCACTAATCCTTAGGTCCTTCCTTTTTTTTTAAACTTTTTTTTAATTAAATTTATAACATCAAGAAAAAACAACAACCTTCAAACATTAAATTAATTCAACTTTTACACAAACAGCTCAAAATAAAACAATATTTTTTAACAACAACAACCTGTAGTGTACATTTTCTGTCCACCAAGATATTCCTGCATATATATATGTATACATATATATATATATATACATACATATAAACATATATATTTTTAAAAGAATATAAAATCTGCATATTTTGTTGGTAAGGCACTAACAGTATCTTTAACATTTGTTACATATTCAAAAAATAGAAACCATGTCTTCAAAAAACAATTTTCCTGTTTTGGATTTTCTGTTGACAAAATCTGTGAAGCTAATTTATCCATTGCTATAATGTCCCACAACTTTAAAAACCATTGATGAATAGAAGGTGTTTTTTCTGTTTTCCAAAGTTGAGCCAAGGTCGTCTTTGCTGCTATTAACATCAGATTTACAAGTCCCTTCCCATTTTTAGATAGTAATAAGTTTTCCCAATAGTTAAGTAATATTCCTTCAGGAGTTAATGGAATTTGTATACCCACTATTTTTTCAATTTTAGTAACTACTTCTATCCAAAATTTTTGGATCTTCGGGCAGGACCACCAACAATGAAACAGTGTGCCTGTCTGGTTACAACCTTTCCAGCATTTTGGATCCTTTTTTGCTTTAGAGTGGTATAGCTTTAAGGGTGTTATATACCACCTAGAAAAGAGCTTGTAATTCTGAAGTCTTATATTGAGAGATTTAGTCATATATAAATTATTAGACCATATCATTCCCCATTGTTCTGGTGATAATGAAATTGCACAATCTTTATGCCACGCTTGCTGTTGCGCAGATATTTTAGACCAATCTCTATACGCTAATAACTTATATAAATTTGAAATTATTCCTTTGCATTCCTGTGTGTTCTTCTGTATCATTTCTTCAAAACATGTTAATGAACGGTTAGTTCTTTCTATAATGTCATTACTAGTCAACAGATGAGATATTTGCTGATTTTGATACCAGGAAATGTTCAAGTTATATTTAAGCTCAAGTAGCTCCATTGATATCTTATTCCCTTTATAGCAAATGTCGCACAATCTAAATTTTCCGGCTTTTCTCCAGTTGTTATATGTGGATACTTCTTCCCCAGGCCCAAACCATGATTGACCCAAGAAAGCTGCAACTGGGGAAATACCTGGAGCCAAAGTTTCTCTGTTCCTATCCCAAATTTCAAGCGTCATTTTAAGAAAAGGATTGTCTAATATAGTCTTAGGTCTTCTATTAGATGGATTCCATAGAACTTCATGTAATAGTTTGGGAGAGACATATGACCTCTCTATCTGTAACCATGCTTTAGTAGTTTCTGGAGATGCATATAACAAAATTTGTTTTAATTGTGAGGCTTCATAATATAGTTTTAAATTGGGTAACCCTTGACCACCTTCTTTTAAAGGACGTGTTAATAATAAAAAAATTATACGTGCCTTTTTTTTATTCCATAAAAATTTGGTTAATATCTTCTGCCACTTATGAAGTATTTGATTGTCTATTTTGATTGGAAGATTTTGAAATAAAAAAAGAAACTTTGGGAAAATTATTGTTTTTATTAATTCTATTTTTTCTAATAGTGAAAGATTTAATTTAGACCATGAATTTATTGTGGATCCAATTGACTTTACCAACCTTTCATAATTATAAGCAAACAAGTCTTTCAAATTAAGAGGAATATAAATACCTAGATGTCTCCATGCTTTGCATACCCATTTAAAGGAAAATTTATCCAATATAGTCTGTTTATCTTCCTGTTCGATATACATTGGGAACACCTCAGTTTTTGAATAGTTTATTGTAAAACCAGAGATCTCATGAAATTTTTTCAATGTCTCCTCAATGTGAGTTAAAGAAGAGATTGGATTACTAAAATAAATTACAGTATCATCAGCAAACATACTGATTTTGTGTATGTTTGACTGAATTTGGATACCTTCAATAAGTGGATTATTCCTTATAGAAAAAGCCAAAGGTTCTAACGAAATAGCAAAAAGAATAGGAGATAATGGACAGCCCTGACGTGTACCTCTAGATATATTCAACTCAGCTGATCTAAAACCATTAATTAATAATTGTGCCTTGGGTGACGAATAAAGGGTATTTATAATTCTTAAGAAATTTGGCCCAAATCCCATAGCTAAAAGGACTGTTTTTAAATAATTTATTTCCAATTTGTCGAACGCTTTCTCAGCGTCCAAAGCTAATATAGCTGAATTAATCTTTTTTGGCTACAATAGTGAACAATATTTAAAGTTTTTCTTATATTGTCTAACAGTGTTCTACCGGGTATAAAACCAGCTTGATCTGAATTTATGTATTGGGGCATAACCTTATTAAGACGGTGGGCCATTATTGATGAAAATATTTTAAAGTCATGATTAAGAATTGAAATAGGTCTATATGCATCTGGATTTG
Source organism: Gekko gecko (assembly GCA_029375565.1). NCBI lineage: Eukaryota > Metazoa > Chordata > Lepidosauria > Squamata > Gekkonidae > Gekko > Gekko gecko. The sequence continues at coordinate 33,119 of JAPDNY010000372.1, read as the reverse complement.
TTTTGTCTTTCCCTTCTTTATATAAAACTATCATTTTGGCCTCTTTCCACGTTTCAGGCATTGTTCCTGTTGATATTAAATGATTACAGGTAATGGTAATCTGTTTCAATAATAACGGTTTAAATTTTTTATAAAACTCTATAGGAAATCCGTCTCTTCCAGGTGCTTTATTATTTTTAATTTTAGCTATAGCTTCAGACACTTCCTGTTCAGTAATGGGTTGATCCAAATAAGTGAAGTGGTCTTCTGAAAGTTTCACATTAAAACCTATATTATTAAGATAGTCCTGTATGGCTTGTTGATTATAAAGTTTTTGATAAAATTCATAAAAAATATTTGTAATATCTTTAGAGGTGTTTGCTATTTTTCCCTGAGATGATTTAAGTGAATATATTTGTGATGAGGCTTGCTTTTGTGTTATTTTATATTTCAGTAACTTAAAAGATCTTTGGCTTTTTGTAACATATTTTTGCTTTAAATATAATAAGTTTTTTTGTACTGAAGAAATTTCTAATGCATCCAACTTTTTCCTTTCTATGGCCCAGGACAGACTGGCAATTTGCCCCGGTATCGAGTCGCGGCAAAAAAAACCCGGAGTAAACGATACCGGGTTTTCCCGTCCACACAGCGGGGGCCTCTGCCGGAAGAAACGGGACGGAGGCGCGCGGGACCGTTCGGGACTGCCGCACCGGAGGCGCGCTATATTCGCTGTTCCCCCATTATTTCGGCTGTGGGCATATGTGCGCATGAGCGCATGAGCGCTCATGCGGTCATGCGCATAAGCGCATTTCGGCGATTTTTTTTTTTTGCCCTGCAACGCCGGCACTGCATTGGGCAGTGGAGCGGAGCTCAGCCAATCACGCCGCTGCTGCCTCATGCCCAATGCGGGTTGCTCCCGGCTTTTCGGCTGCGCGTTCAGACTCCCCGGAAGTGGGGAAACGCGCGACGAACGCAGGCTTTCACGATTTGCAACGGCTTTTATCAGGTGTTTTTTTAAACCGGCTCTGAAGCGCGAGGGCTTTGGTAAGCTCCCGGGTGGGGGACGCCAGGCAGATGTGCCTGTGTGAACGTTCCATTTACTCCGATATTGAGTCGCTGTCAGCCCGGGTCCCATCCCGCGGCAAATTGCCAGTCTGTCCTCGGCCTATATTTAACTTTCTCAAAGTTTTCTTTCCTCCATATTTCATATGTTTCTTTTCCAAGATAGTAATTTTTTTGTTTAATTCTTCCACTAATTTAGTCCTTTCTTTTTTATAGGAAGCTGCTAAAGAAATAAGTCTACCTCCTAATACTGCCTTAAAGGCATCCCAAACTATTTCCTGGGCTGTATCTCCATTTGCGTTAAACTTAAAATATTCTGCAATATCTTTGGCTATTGTCGCTATCATTGATTCTTTTTGTAATAATAATTTATTTAAGGACCAACAAGGTTGTCTGGCATCTTGAGAAAAATCTCTTAAGGTACAAGTCACCCACGAGTGATCAGAAATAATACGATTCCCAATATCAGCAGATTGAATATGGTTCAATAAATGTTTTGAAACTAAAATGAAATCAATCCTTGTATAAACATCATGAACTGTTGAATAGTAAGTGTATTCTCTTACACCTGGGTTCAAAACTCTCCATATATCACAAAAACCATAGAGATTCAATAATTCTTGTAAACCTGTGGGTTGATTAGTTTTCTTTTTTAACTGAGACTTTTTGTGAGTTTTGTCCAATGACGTATCAGCTATTATATTTAAATCACCTCCTATTATAATTTCACCCATTTGAAATGTAGCTAACAAATCAAATGTTGTTTTTATAAAATTTAATTGATCTGAATTGGGAGCGTATATGGAAGCTATAGTAACAGGTTTACCCTCCAGCTTTCCCTTAATAAAGATATACCTTCCCTTGGGGTCAATTTTTGTTTCCTCCCATTGAAAGGGAAAATTTTTCGCCAACAGGATTGCCACTCCCCTTGCTTTTGAGTTGCCTGGAGCCTGGTATGTATGCTGCAGAAAAGGAGATTTCAAAACAGTTTTTACTTTATTTTTATAATGTGTCTCTTGGAGACAAACTATATGTGGTTTTTCCTTTGTAATTGCATTTGAAAGTCTTCTCAATTTAACAACATTATTCAGACCTCTGCAATTCCAAGTGAGGACCTTATATTTGTCCATTACCACTAACAGGTTATTTTTTGTTGTTGTTGTTGTTCAGTCGCACAGTCGAGTCCGACTCTTTGCGACCCCATGGACCAGCTTACGCCAGGCCCTCCTGTCCTCCGCTGTCCGCTGAAGTTTGCTCAATTTCATGTTCGTTGCATCGATGACACTGTCCAACCATCTCATCCTTTGCCGTCCCCTTCTTCTTTGACCCTCAATCTTTCCCAGCATCAGGGTCTTCTCCAGTGAATGCTCCCTTCTCATTTGGTGGCCAAAGTACTTGAGCTTCAGCTTCAGTATCTGGCCCTCCAGGGAACAGTCAGGGTTGATTTCTTTTAGGATTGACTGATTTGATCTCCTGGCAGTCCAAGGGACTCTCAAGAGTCTTCTCCAGCACCATAGTTCAAAAGAATCTATTCTTCGGCGCTCGGCCTTCCTTATAGTCCAACTCTCGCAGCCATACATTACTACGGGGAATACCATTGCTTTGACCATGCGGACTTTTGTTGGCAAGGTGACGTCTCTGCTTTTTATTATGCTGTTTAGGTTTGCCATCGCTTTCCTCCCAAGGAGCAGGCGTCTTTTAATTTCATGGCTGCAGTCACCATCTGCAGTGATCTGGGATCCTAGGAACGTGAAGTCTGTCACTACTTCTACGACTTCTCCTTCTATTTGCCAAGGAGTGATGGGGCCAGATGCCATGATCTTAGTTTTTTGATGTTGAGCTTCAAGCCCACTTTTGCGCTCTCCTCTTTCACCCTGAGCAAGAGGCTCTTTAGGTCCTCTTCACTTTCTGCCATCAGAGTGGTATCATCTGCATATCTGAGGTTATTGATCTTTTCCCCAGCAATCTTAACTCCGGCTTGTGATTCATCCAGGCCAGCATTTCGCATGATGTACTCTGCATATAAGTTAAATAAGCAAGGTGACAATATACATCCTTGCCGTACTCCTTTCCCTATGCTAAACCAATCAGTTGTTCCATATCCGGTTCTAACTGTTGCTTCTTGACCCTAATAACACAGGTTATTTTTAACTACTTATAAATTTTCAAAAAATTTCCTAAAATAACTTCAAAACTATAAACTTTAACAAGCAATACAACAATATCCTTAAGTAAACAGATGCCTTGCCACAAGGCAAAAGCTAAGGAGACCAATGCGTACTCCTTTTCCGTTACTTTTATAACTTATAAATGAAGAAAATACTTAACAAGAAATAACTTTATCTCTCAACCTCCCCGACCCCTCCCTAAAAAAGAACAAAAAAATAAAGCCAACTTCTCATATTCTAAGGTTTACCTTTAGTTTCAAAGGCAAAATTATGTTTGGTTATTTGTTGGTTGATTAACATCACTCAGTCTTATGAAGCAAGAATACCATTCTATTTGTTCTAAAGTTACTGACATAACAACTTATAAAAAAACATGAAATGCAATATCCCATAGTTTTATAACAAATAATACAACTTCTCCACCTATGTATCAGATTTTCCCTTCTTCTTTTATACCCCCCAAAAGGGAAACTAAATGACTTCATTTAATAAACTATTCAGAATTAAAATACTTTTGTTTCATCCTTAGTGTTTTTATCACATAATACTACCAGATTTATTAAAGATCAGTCAGCAGGGTCTTTCTGGAAGGAAGGATGCTCTCTGATTTCTTGTTCCTCTTCAGGGGTGAGATGTATCTCAAGAGACCTTAGAAGAGCCAGGCCAGAACGTAGATCCGAAGCTTGATATAATGTTCCTTCTCTGTAGACTGATATATTAGATGAAGGGCTCTACCGAAAGCGAATCTTTGCATTAAAGAGCTTACTGGATATGTTTTTCAAAAGACGTCTCTTTTCTAAGATCTCTGATGGAAGGTCCAATAAAACGATGATTTTCTTCCCATTTAAGGTTAATGCTTGTGTTTGTCTTGCTTCTTTTAAAATTCTGTCCCTTGTTCTAGCATAGACAAATTGAATTAGAATATCCCTGGGACGATTTGGGCGGGCTGCTGATTGTGGTCCCAATCTGTGTGCTCTAGCTATTGCTGGTGCTGTGCCCTCTTCCAAGTTAAGTACTTTAGCAAGCCATGAAGATATAAAGATTGCAAGATCTGCATTACCTTCCACGCCTTCCTCCATTCCATGAAGTTTCAGGTTGGATTGGCGCCATTTTCCTTCCAGTGAGAGCATTTTTGATTGCAATGATTTTTCTGTAGAACATACTTCTTTCATTTCCAGTTGCAATGCCTCTGCTGTTTCCAATGCAGACTCTGCCGCTTTAAATGCATTTCCCAAGCCTTCAGTTAATTCTTCCAACTTGGATTGCACTGGGTTAAGTAACTCTTTCATAGATGTCAAAAAATAAGACTGTAAACCTTCTCGAAGGTCCAAGATGTCTTTTCTGCATAATGGGTCAGTGTCTGCATTTCCTGTATCACTGGATTTTGCCGCGGCCGCCATTTTAAGATTTTCAGAAGTCCGTTCTGTCACAGCCCTGTTTCTTGAAAAATAAGTCGATACCGATTTTGAGGGTGGGGTATTTGCTTTCTTTCTTGCTCCTGATCTTCCCATTCCTTTAGTTAAGGTAATTGGCTGATTTCATCCGACCGAGAAGTCGGGGAGGTGAGAGTCAGTTTGGAGCTGCTTTAGATCGCGTCCTCCATATTAGGCGCGCATGCGCAGCCCGGATTCCCTTAGGTCCTTCCTAAACCTCCTCTTCTCACAGGGCCAGCCCAAGGTTTTTTTGTGCTCTAGGTGGAGCTACCTTCTGGCGCCCCCCCCCGGCGTGCACCCAATTACGGGGTTGCCAACCTCCCACCTCTCCACCGCCGGGGCTCTCCAGGGTGAGGGAGGGTTCCCCTCCTCCTTCTCCTCCTCTTTCCCCCTCTCGCCCACCGCTGGGGTGCACCAGTAAGCCAGGGAAGGGGTGGGGGTTTTTGTTGGGGCTTTTGGTGGGGGGTGGGGGCTTTTGGCACCCCTAGGGGCTGGTGCGCTCTAGGCGAACACCTAGTTTGCCTAGTGAGTGAGCCGGCCCTGCACATACACCACAGCCAGCCTGCATTCGGGTGCCTGGGTTCCTTGGGTGAAGACCCATGTGTGGAGCTGTCATATCCCTGGGGTGTGAGAGGGTGTGATGTGTGTGGAAAGGGTGAATGGATTGGGGGTAGGAGAGAAACCACATCCCAGGTGGAGCCCAAAGGGATCTCTTGAACATCAGGCTTAATATGAAGAAATGCTAGCTCCAGATAATGGATGAGCTGCCACTTTTTGCTCTAGCTGCAGCTTCTGAATCTCTCATGCTCAGTCACACTCAGAGTGCTGTGTGGCGGGGATGCTCCTCCCAAAGCAGCTTGCGGCTGGCCCTGCGCCTGCACCCCTGCCTCCGGCTTCAAGTGGGGCTCTCAGTGGCTGTCTGGGGAACCAGAGCTGCAAGCCAAACTTCCAGCTGGGTGCAGCAGCAGCAACTGGCAGAGCCACTCGGACTGACTGAAGGCAAAATGAGTGGGAGGTGGCAGCAGGAGGAGCGCGCGCTCTCGGCTCACGCATGCACACACACCAGAGAGTGGGGGGCATTGCCTTGGAGGGGAGAAAAGACCCCTGCCTCAGGCAGCATAAGGAGAGTTGGTCTGGCCACAGCTGCAGCTGGAGTGAAGGAGGCAGGTCATGTGTATGTGTATGTGTGCACACGCCTGCCCATGTACCGAGGGGGATGGTGGAAAGAAGGAAAGTAACCAAATGCCTTGCCTTCAGAGGTGCCTTTTGCACAACAAGTGGATTGTTACTGCTGCTGCCATTGCAACCCACCAAGGCAAAGCAGTGCCTGGCAGCAGTCCCGGGCTCAATTCAGCACTGCCCTCCCTGCTACCCAGCCAGAACGCACGGGTGGTGTGTATGTGAGGCACATACAGGAGGACTGGGGCTCCGTTTGTGGTGCTCAGTCTGCTGTCCCACAGGGTTCTAAACTACCCTGGATTCCTCAAAGAAGGGAGGGAGAAAATTGAGGAGTGACTCACCTCTGAAATGACTTCTGAGTCCTGATGGAGCAGGGCAACAGGAAGGCAACAGCGCAGGTCAGGCTGCAAGCAAGTGCAGCTTGTGGGAAGTGAAACTCTTTGGCTGATAAATGAAGCAGGGAAAGAGGGTGAGGAACAGAGGGGAGAGGAAGGGGAGCCAGGGGGAGGGAAGGGATCAATTAACAAATAAATAGCTGTGGGGGGGTGAGGATGTAGGAGGGGAGGGGGAGACGCGAGTGAGATGGGATGGGCCCAGGCAGGGCAGTGCGAGAGCGCACCGAGAGGCTCTCCTCCAACTGGGTGGGAGGGAGTGGCAAGGGGAGGGGGAAGGGCTGGGATGGGCCCAACCAAGGGCAGTCACCAGGGAAGTGTCCCGTGCCTCTCTGCCCATCCCCACTGCTGCTACTGCTGGCCACTAGGCAGAGCTGAGCTCTGGGCTGCCTCATGTAATGCTCAGCACTCCTCTGTGGAATACTACATGTGATGCTTTGTGTTCCTGCTGGGAGCTGGGGGTGGGCCTTGCAGCTGCCAGTGCTTCTAACTGCCAGAGTGCCGCTCCTGTGCGCTCCGGCTCAAAATGACCCCTGAATGCAATCCTCTTTCCCTCCACACAGTACTCTCTACCTCTGGAGGTTGTGGGCTCAGGATAGGATCTCTCCTTGGACTGGCCTGTGGCTCTGCTTCAGCCTCTCTCTCCTGCCCAAGAGAGCAGGGAAACTTCCATTCGTTCCCCAGTCCAGCTGACTGTGGAGTAGCTGAATTTCTACTGCCTCCCAGGGCTCCCCATGTCTCTGGCTTGTGGCCTAGCTGGAGTCTATATTGATGCTTCCCCGCCCCTTTGGACGGTCCCTCTTTTCCCGCACTTGTTGACCTTGGGGAATCTCGGAACTGTAGCCAGCAGATGTGGAAGGCCCATTCAACCCAGTGAGTGATACCCCTGCAGGCCCTTCTCTGGAACTACAGCTCAATTAAGCCTTATGGGGGAACATTTTGAAACAGAGACAGCAGCCATCTCACAGACACAGGTAACTGCCATTTCATTACACCTGCCAACAGCTACTGAGGGAAAAATTAGTCCCACACAGGGGGCAACTGTCTTCATCAAGAGAGAAAGCCGTTTGCCAGGAATTCTGACAGGGCACAGTGGCTGAAGGAGTGGGCAGGAAAGAGGAGCAAACCCAGCACCCGGCCAATGGCAATGGAACTCAAACTCTCTAAAAACTATGATTGATTCCATGCAGCTGCATGTAGATTATCCCTTACTTAAAGGTGTAAAACATTAACACAATTACTGAAGGCTGAACTCCTGTTTAGTACTTCCATATATAAATGAATTTGTATTTAGTCTTTAACTGAATTGGGCTTTATTAACTGGGTTCCATTTTCAATAATTACAGCTTAACTTCCCTTTTATTTTCCTAGAGCAACATAATTGTTTACAATGAAAACATGAAGTTGAATGAGAGAGTTTGAGTTCCTACATGAGAGGTGGAGGGCATTTGTTAGCATATTCAAAAAGAAGGCTTTAAGCCGGGGAGAAAAGAGGACTGAGATGCTACCGTCAAAATCAATTAGAGAGCAATGGAGCCAGCAATGTGAGATAGAGAGCAATTTTCAGAAGAAGAGATGAGCAGAAAAAATATTAGACTTACATGGTGGCAGCAGGCAACCCTTAAGTCTAGATGGGCAAAGGATAAAAATATTGGTTTTTACCTTAAACCTACGGGACTTGATGTGCTATGGATAAATAATAATGTAAAAATAATTGGAAAAGTGTATAACTATTTATTAGAATACAATATGCAGGATGAATGGGTCAAACCACAAATGGTAAAATGGGCGCAATATATAGGACGGAATATTGATTATGAGGAATGGGAGAAAAGTTGGGCTAGAACTTTAAAATATATAAAAACAAGTAATTTTAGAGAGAATACTGTTAAGATGTTTTATATGTGGCATATTACACCGGAAAGGCTCAGTAAATTTAACAAGAATGCTTCAGTGAAGTGTTGGAAATGTAAGGTGAACACAGGCACATATTTCCATATCTGGTGGACATGTAAACAAACAAGGAAATTCTGGAAAATGGTAAAAGAAATGATAGAAGAGATTTTTGAAATGTGTATACAGCCAAAGCCAGAATTTTTCTTATTGAATATGCTACCAGAGGTGTTTAAGAAGCATGAAATGTACTTAGTTTTGCATGTATTAGTGGCAGCCAGAATTTTGTTTGCAAAATATTGGAAAAGTGAAAAGATTCCTACAAGAGATGAACTTTTATATAAAGTAATGGAAATTGCCAAATTGGAAAAATTATCTTATGTTATCCAAGGTAAAGGGGAAAAGGAATATGAGAAGTATTGGTTAAAAATGTACAAGTGGTTGCAAAAAATTTAAGAAGAAGAGCTTTCTGAACAATTGGTAAATTAAGTAATCTCTGGATGAGTTTCTGTTTAATTTGGAATGTTTATATATAAGGAAACGTTTTGTAGATGAAATGAAAACAATAAAAAAATATTAAAAAAAAAAAAGATAGAGAGCAATTGCCAGCCAAAATAAAAAAGAAGGCTTCTAGCCAGATTAAAAAGAGGACTGGTTGCTACTACTTGGAATAAATTAACTGGCTTGCTCCTAATTCTTACACTTGAAAAGGAACCAGAAGTAAATTGAAATATTTAAAAATTACCACAAAACTTTATTCCATTCAGCTTCATGTTTCTTTCCATGATAAATAACCATGTTTGTTTCAGGACTATTTGAAGAAGTCGAGCTGTAATAATTTGAAAATGGAATCAGAAGATAACTTGAAGAAAGTAAAAAAGAAGTTAAGCTACAAAAGTTTTTTTAAAAAAAAGAACTTTATTAATAGGATATATTATCACGTTCCATATTTCAAAATATTTTTGATACATCCTTTTCTAATATCCCCTCCCTCCCCCCACCTGGCTTCCAGCGATGCTCCACCCCTATTATCATTTCAATCAATATTCACTAACAATAAAAACTTGTCCGATATTCAATTCTTTGTTTCTAACATATTCATTTTCTCTGACTCAGTATTAGGTAACATTTTAGCTAATAATCATTACTTTCTAATCTTCTAATCTTAATAGTTATCAAAGCAGAGTAACTTATTTTTTACATCCCAGTTCCGCTCTAAATAGTCTTTAAAGTCTTTCCATTCTGCTAAGAATTCTTCATCTTCTTTACCGTTAAGCTTCATTGTCAATTTATCCATTTCTACCATAAAAAGCATCTTCTTTATCCAGTCCCACTCTTCTGGTGTCTTTTCTTGCTTCCAAAATTGAGCAAATGTCATTCTAGCAGTTGTAATCAAATACCATAACAATGTTCTCTTTGTCACGTTAAATTCTTCCATTTTAAGACCTAAAAGTAACATTTCTGTTTCTTTTTTCAAGGTACACTTCAGGATCTTCTGAATTTCATTATGGATCTTAGTCCAATAAGCTACCACTTTATCACAAGTCCATCATATATGATAAAATGAGCCTTCCTTTTTTTTACACTTCCAACATTTGTTAGACATGTTCTCATTCATATTAGTAATTTTTTTTGGTGTCATGTACCATCTATACATCATTTTATAACAATTTTCTTTTACATTAACACATGTTGAAATTTTAATTGACTTTTTCCACAGACACTCCCATGATGACATATCTATATCTCTATTTATATTTATAGCCCATTTCACCATCTGTTCTTTTACAGTCTCATCCTCTGTATACCATTTTAACAAAACCTTATAAATTTTTGAAATCACTTTTTTTACCTTTTTCTGCCCATACAGTTTCAATTTCATTATTTTCCTTCCTGAAGCCATACCTCATTTTATCCGCCTTACACAGGTCATAAATCTGTCTGTAATTTAACCAGTCATATTCAAATTCCAGATCCTCTCTAGCTCTCATCACGAAACTACTCCCCTCTACCTTCAAAATGTCTCTATAAGGTATCCAATCTTCTCCTTTGTGCCTTGAAAGTGATTTAATTACCTCTGCCAGAACAATCCATAATGGTCTTGCTTCAAAAAAATATCTTTTGTATCTCATCCAGGTCATGAAAAGTGATCTTCTTATAAAGTGGTGTTTAAAAAAGTTGTCCACTTTGAATTTCTCATACCATAAATAGGCGTGCCATCCAAACTTACGATCATGTCCTTCCAATGCTAACATTTTTCTATTATCCAAGTTGATCCATTGTTCAAGCCAAGACAGGCACACCGCATCATGATACAATCAAAGATTGGGGAGTTGAAATCCTCCCCTTTCCTTTGTGTCGCATAGAATCTTCATTTTGATCCTCGGTTTCCTTCCCAACCAGACGAATTTTGAGATTTCCTTCTGCCATAAATTCAGTACTTTACAGTCTTTTACAATTGGAATCGTCTGAAATAAAAACATCAAACGAGGTAAAATATTCATCTTGACTACCGAAATTCTACCCAATAGTGACAGATTCAAAGTATCCCACTTTTTAATATCCTGTTGAATTTTGCACCAAGTTTTTTCATAATTGTTCTTTAAAAGATCTATGTTTTTCATTGTGAGCTCAATTCCTAAATATTTTGTTTTTTTCACCACTTCACACTGAATTTTTTCTTGCAGTTCCAGTTGTTTTTCTTTTGTCATGTTCTTACAAAGCACCTTTGTTTTATTCTTATTCACATAAAATCCAGCCAAATCTCCAAATTCTTTGATCTTTTCCATCAACAGCGGTAAATTGATTACTGGATCTTCAATCAAAAACATTACGTCATCCGCAAAAGCCCTATACTTATAGGTAAAGCCTCCAATTGTTAGTCCCCTTATATCCTTATCTTGTCTAACCTTCCCCAGCAGAACTTCCAAAATCCAAATAAATAATAAGAGGGATAGTGGACACCTTTGCCTGGTCCCTATTTGAACCTTAAAATGTTCCGTCATCTCCTTGTTTACGTTCAGCGATGCATTCTGTTCAGAATATATCACCCTAATCACATTTAAAAAGGGCTGTCTGAAAATTAAGCTACAAAAGTTTGAAGAAAGTAAAAAGGAAGTTAAGCTGGATCAAGAGGCTGACACGTTACAATATACTAGGATTACTCCTGAGGAAGATTGTTGAAATGAGTTTATAACTGGGTGCTCATTTAGAGGTCTTAGTAATATTGTATAAGTTCAATTTATAATATTTGATGTTCATCAGATTTGTTAAATGTTAGTGTCTTTTTTATCAGTCACCTGGAGATTGGCAACAATGGTTCCCCAGGAGGAAATGGCTGGTTTGGAGGGTGGAGTCCATGGCATCGTACCTGTCTGAGGTCCCACCCCTACTCAAACCTCACCCTCTCCAGGCTCCACCCCTCAAATCTCCAGGAATTTCCCAACCTGGAGTTGAAACCCCTATCTCCTTCTCAGCCAATCATCAACCTACCTTTACCTGCCCCTCTGAATTCAGCTTTTGATCTCCCCCCTCACCTGCAGCCTCTACCCTGCTCTGAAGCCCTGACTGCTACGTCATACTGGGTGGCATAGTGGAGCCATCTCAGTAGGGTATAAGGACACAGAGTCTACCATTTTCTCCAAGGTGTGGGAAGAAAAAAAATTTATATAGTGCATTTGACTTTATAAATTAATCCAGCAAATATATTTTTAGGTAGTTCTGCCTATAAAGCAAAAGCCTGTGTGCTAACAAGAACCTGACTCCCATGAAGCTTTGCAAAAGCTTCTAGCTTGTTTTATTCCTGTCTGTGTATGTCAACATTCTTTACTCCAAGCTAAGAACCTTTGTGAACAGGGCCAGCTCACTTGCTAGGCGAGCTAGGCACTCGCCTAGAGCATGCCGGCCTCAGGGGCGCCAAATTGCGCCCCCCCACGAAAAGCCCACCACCACTGTCTCCCTGCTGCTGCCACCAGTGGTTTTGCTGGTTTTCCTCCCTGCTGCCGGCAGCGGGGCTCAGGAGGCAGTGGCGGCAAAGCTTGCCTGCCCTCCCCCCTGGGGGTGGGAGAGGAGAGGAGGCGGGGGCGGCGGCCAGCACCGCCAGCAAAGAGTGCCCTAGCGGGTGCTCAAACACAAACTGAAGCTGGCATTCAAAGGGAAGAGGTGGAGGTTTTAACCCCCGCCCCTTCCCTGGCTTGCAAGCCGGTGGTGCCTCCTCCTTGCCTATTGTTTCCTGTCCCCGAGAGCCAGGGTTCAGCTGGTGGGTGAGAGGGAGTGGGAGGGGAAGAGCAGAAGTGCCTCTCTTTTTGCCCTCTTCTCTGCCTGTCACACTCCAGCTTGCCTTTGGCTGCCTGCTCCAGGCAGCGGCGGCGGCAGCGGGGGGGAGAGGCTGTTTGAAAGTCCTGTCAGAGCTCCTCTCCCCGCCCGCCACTCTGCCCACCCTGAGCCCTCTTTTTTGCTCTGTCTCCAGAGAGGCCTCGGCAGTGGGCGCCCCAAGCTGCTTGGCCGGTCCCCCAGGGGCCCTCCTCCTCCTCCTCTTCCCAGGCGCCACCGCCCCCCGTGGTTCCTGCCACCACTGCTGCCCAAGCGGGGGAGTGCATCCTGCTTCCAGCCACCCCCACAAACACTGGCTTGGAGGGGGAGGCGAGCGGGGCGTGGGCCGGGGGAGAGCTGCCGCTGTCCTGCCTGCGGGGGTGGGGGGTGGGATGAAGCCACTTCCCTCCACTGCATGGGCATCTTCCACGCTGTGTTTGGGGGGGGTTGTCCAAAGAAGGCCTCGGAGAGGCAGGTTTGGTAAGGTAGCATTATTTCCCCCCCATAATGTTATAACAACATTTATTTGGCAGGCAATATGCGAATTTATGACTGAAAAGAATCACCTCGCTTTCCCTTCTGCCTCCGCCCCCTTCTGCAAAGGCGAGGGAGGAGGCATCCACACAGGGGGGAGGGGGGATGACAAGAGATTCCTGCCGCTGGAGAGCTTGGCACGCCCACTTTGTCCTTTTCCCGGCGTGCAAGCGCGAAGCCAATGCGCCCCGTTCAGAGGAAGAGGAATCCAAGGGAAGGTGAAGGGAAGGTGACAGGGAAGGAAATCCAATTTGACCAAGCTGCTCAGGAGGGGGAAAGACGGCGGGCGGGAGGGGGTGTGTATGTATCTCTCCTCCTCCGCGCTGAGGCTAGCTTGTGGTGCCCGGTGCCCCCCCCCTCCTAGGCGTGTTTCTGGGAAGTCTCCAGGCCCTATCGGGAGGTTGGCATCGCCTGGGGGCGCCACAAGCTGACCTCGCCTAGGGTCCAGAAACCCCTCGGGCTGGCCCTGTTTGTGAATTACCCTAGATGTTAGGAAGGTAAAACCTAAAGTCATAATCTACATTTAGCAGGAAAGACAGACCCTTTTGGCCCAGTGTCCATCAATTAGCGAAGTAAGGGTGAGAAAAAGTATTTGGTTTCATAGCCTCTTTTGCTCCTCAGAGAGAACGCTGAGGACTCTGTGTTATCTACTAGCAAAAGTACAATTAGAGAACACATCCTGACAGCACTAGCAATGTTATAATTCAAGATGTGAATTGTTATCTGGATATGTACTGTGAACAACTTGTTTCCCCTCATGCCAACAAGAAAGAAACAGTTGTCTGACTTCAAACTTTCTTGAGAAAATTCTTTGTTGTATCGGTATAAAACAGAGAGCCTCTCAGCCTTTCGGGGCTCACTCTTTGAGTCATGGAGGGACTTTTACCCTCCCTGTGCCTTGGAGCAGCCCAGAGGCCTCCGTTTTCTTTGTGTGTAGGTACTTTGCTTCAGTTGTTATTTGATATGTGCTTGCCTCTCTTTAGAAAATAAGGATTTGCATTATGGGCTTTCGGTTTTCAAGTGCCTGGCTGGCCGAGCCCCTTCATATTTAGCCTTGTACTAGCTCTAAAATAAAAGCAGTAGTGTTCAATAATTTTGTTGTTTGGGTGAGAGTGTCTTTAGCTAGAGGCCCGCTCCTTTAGCAGGACATCCCTGGCCTTAGTTCTGCACCTTTTCCACAGCCTTTGGTAAGGGGCCAACATCACGAGGTAGAACTGAGACTTACTAGGTGACATGCATTAGACACATGCCCGCCATTTTGCTCGACAATGAGTATTGATCTCTGCCCTCTGGAGGGTAGTTGTAATTCTGAGTGATTGCCAGTACTCACATGGAGATTGGCAACAATGGTTCCCCAGGAGGAAATGGCTGGTTTGGAGGGTGGAGTCTACAGCATTTTATCTGAGGTCCCACCCCTCCTCAAACAGCTTAACTTATATCTCTATATGATATGTTAAACTGTATATGATATGTTAAACTGTGGTATGAATGAAACTAGACAAGCACAGGAAATGATATTCCTGAGTTGCAGTACTACAGGAGAAGAGAGGGAGGATCAGAAAAGAGGATCAGAAGCCAGCAGGGAAAAATCGGAAGGACTGCAATATCAAGCTGCCGGAGCTGTGAACTTAGCTGGGCAGAGAGCGAGGATGCCAGCAGGAACATCAGGCCCTATGTTGTGCTGGGCAAAGCTAGTCTTGACGGACTGACACTGGCAACACCAAGACCCGCCAAGCGGGAGGCGTAATGCAGAGGCTTACGCCGCGGGAGAATAACAGGAGGGCTTCGGAACGCTCTCTCCCAACTTTCCACCCTCAGAGTTAGGGAATAACCAAGAGGAGACTAAATTGGGGGCAGCTGAGATCAAGGGCTCCTCTTATATCTCTGTGGGGGGTTGTTTTGTCAATACTTAGTTACAATATGGGGATGTAGACCTCCCCCCACCCTTTATAGTTCAGTGGTTTGTTTAGTTTAACTTGTGGTCTGGTAGGGTAGCAAGATAGGAGGTCAGGGTTGGTGAAGCCAAATTATAGTTGGCTTCCCACTCTTTATAGCTTAGTTGTGGGGGGCGAGTTTTAATTTTGCAGCCTAGTAGACTAGCAGGTAGGAGGTCAGGGTGGGCGAGGGCAGTTTATATTAGTGGAGTTGGGGATTCTAGTTATAGTTAGTTATTGTAAATTAGGCTTGATTGAACTATTGAACTATTAAAGTATTGCTGAGGGGAACCTGTAATTTATCAGTGGTATTTCAAACAGTATACTCTGTCGATAAGCCTACCTTATGGTTGGCCTGAAGCATTGCGAAGGCCACCGGTAATGGCGGCAACAGGGCTAGGAATACCAGTGCTCCTGGGGAGGGGAAAGTATAGCAGTGGGAACAGGCAGGAAGTTAAGAGAAGGAGGTGGAGAAACAGAGAAGCTCAACCCCCTTCCAGCCTGCACTCCATCTCAAGAGTGACAGGCAAAGGGGCTTGGAACCAGGACCCCCCTCCGACATTGGTGATGTGCAACACCAGGTCCATAAACAATAAGACCTCAACCCTTTGGGATTTCCTGCTTGAACAGGAAGCAGACCTGGCATGTGTGACCAAGACCTGGGTGTGAGATGGGGAGGCAGTAGCTCTCTCCCAGATGGCTCCACCTGGGTTCTAAGTCCTTCACCAATCATGGACAGTGGGGAGAGGAGGAGGAGTGGTGCTATTCATTTGGGAGGCTTACTCCTTCAGGGCGCTCCTGCCGCTGAAGCTTACGGGTATTGAGTGTAGGAAGCTGAGGAGAGTTTGGCTATCTGGCTGGTGTACCATCTGCCTAATGCACCAACTGACAGCCTGTCATCTCTGGTCGAGGCTGTGTCAGGTTGGGCATTGAAGTACCCTAGCCTGATAGTCTTGGGTGACTTCAATGTCCATGCCAATGATGCAGCCTCTGTACTGGCGATGTATCTGGTGTCGTCCATGGTGGCACTAGGACTCACCCAATTTGTAACAGCCCCCACACATCGGGCTGGGCATATGCTTGACCTGATCTTCGTGGCGGGGGTTACAGTGGACTGGATCACTGCTATGGCAGTGCCATGGTCGGACCACCATGCCCTGAAGGCCTGTTTAGGTGTCGAGTGTGTTTTAGCTTGCTTACAGAGCCAAATGGACCCTCAAGAGCTTCAGATGGCTCTGCAGGATCCTATGCCCCCTGGTGGCTCATTAGTTGAGCTAGTCGAGGACTGGCATAGCCGGCTCTCGGCAGCCATCGAAGAGATCGCACCCTGACACCCTCTGCACCCTCGCTCTAAGCAGGCTCCTTGGTTTACTGAGGAGCTGCGGCTGATGAAACAAGGGCTTAGATGGCTAGAGAGATGGTGGCGGCGTGCCTGCGACGAAGCAACAAGAGCATCTCATAGGACATTTATGAGATCCTATGAAATGGCAATCAAAGCCGCAAAGAGACAATTCTACACAGTGGCAGTTGCATCTGCTAGCTCACGCCCAGCACAATTGTTTAGAATTATTCTGTCATTGACAGAGCTGCCCCAGGGCAGACCAAATGCTAGGGAATTGGATATCGGCTGTGAGGCCTTTGCGAGCTATTTTGCAGATAAAGTTTTGTGGCTCTGCCACAATCTTCCTGCCACAGTTGAGACAGTGAGTGAACTTGAGGCTCTGTGCACATCTTCTGGTTCCATTCTGGATTATTTCAGTCCACTCAGCCTTGAGGAAGTCAACAAATTGCTCTCAATGGTACGCCCAACCCTGTGCAGCCTTGATCTGTGCCCTTCATGGCTTATAAAAGCTGGCCATGAGGGGCTACGAGGTGCCCTCAGGGATATTATCAATCAGTCCTTCACTGAGGGCCTGTTCCTGAGGGCACTTAAGGAAGCAATGGTCTGCCCCCTCTTGAAAAAAACCATCCTTGGACCCAGCCGAATTGGCCAACTATTGGCTGATTTCCAATTTGCCCTATTTGGGCAAATTAATTGAGAGGGCGGTGGTGATTCAGTTGCAGAGCTTTATGGATGACACTTCCATGCTTGACCCGTTCCAGTCAGGCTTCTGACCAGGTCATGGAACCAAGACAGCACTGGTCGCCCTCATGGATGACCTCTGGAGGCATCTGGATCGAGGCGGATCAGCAGTACTGTTGCTGTTAGATCTGTCAGCGGCATTTGATACTGTTGACCATTAGTTTCTGATCCACCACCTCACCGACACTGGAATTCAGGGGCTTGCCTTGAAATGGCTTGTCTCCTTTCTTCAGGGTCGGGGACAGAGGGTGGCGCTAGGGAAGCAGATGTCCCAGAGGCACCCACTGGTATGCGGGGTTCCTCAAGGGGCGGTACTATGCCCAATGTTATTTAACATCTATATGTGCCCCCTCGCACAGATTGCCCAGAGGCACGGGCTAGGGTGTCATCAATATGCAGATGACACCCAGTTATATCTGTTGTTGGGCGGGTGGTCCTACTCTACCCCAGATGACCTGGAGTGGGCACTTTATGATGTGGCAGGTTGGCTTAGGCTGAGTCGAAGATGGAGGTCCTGTGCCTGAGTCAGAGTGGATCGGGGGTAGGGATCCCACTCCCGACCTTCAATGGGGCACCATTGGTGCCAGCGCCAAGGGTTAGGAGTTTGAGAGTGCTCCTGGATGCCTCCTTAACAATGGAGGCCCAGGTAGCAGCCACTGCCAAGGCGGCCTTTTTCCATCTGCGGCTGATCAGACAGCTCAATAGTCATGGGATAAAAGGACAAGTCCTCTTGTGGATCAAAAACTGGCTTATAAATAGAAAACAGAGAGTGAGTATAAATGGGAAACTTTCCCAGTGGAGGGTGGTAAGCAGTGGGGTACCACAGGGATCAGTACTCGGTCCAATGCTTTTTAACTTGTTTATTAATGATTTGGAATTGGGAGTAAGCAGTGAAGTGGCTAAATTTGCAGATGACACAAAGTTGTTCCGAGTGGTGAAAACCAGGGAGGAATGTGAGGCACTCCAAAGGGATCTGTCGAGGATGGGTGAGTGAGCGTCAACATGGCAAATGGGGTTCAATGTGGCCAAGTGCAAAGTGATGCACATTGGAGCCAAAAATCCTAAATATAAATACACGTTGATGGGGTCTGAACTGGCAGAGACGGACCAAGAGAGAGATCTTGGAGTCGTAGTAGATAACTCAATGAAAATGTCTAGACAGTGTGTAGCTGCAATAAAGAAGGCCAACGCTATGCTGGGGATTATTAGGAAGGGAATTGAAAACAAATCAGCCAGTATCATCATGCCCCTGTATAAATCACTGGTGCGACCTCATTTGGAATACTGTGTACAGTTCTGGTCACCACATCTCAAAAAGGATATTATAGCATTGGAAAAAGTGCAGAGAAGGGCAACTAGAATGATAAAAGGGTTGGAACACCTTCCCTATGAAGAAAGGTTAAAATGCTTGGGGCTCTTTAGCTTGGAGAAACGACGGCTGAGGGGTGACATGATCGAGGTTTATAAGATTATGAATGGGATTGAGCAGGTTGAGAAAGAAGTCCTTTTCTCCCTTTCTCACAATACGTGGGCACTCCATGAAATTGCTGAGCAGTCGGGTTAGAACAGATAAAAGGAAATACTTCTTCACCCGAAGAGTGATTAACATATGGAATTCACTGCCACAGGAGGTGGTGGCAGCTACAAGCATGGAGAGTTTCAAGAGGGAATTAGATAAACATAGGGAGCAGAAGTCCATCAGTGGCTATTAGCCACAGGGTATAGATGGGAACTCTCAGTCTGGGGCAGGTGATGCACTCTATTCTTGGTGCTGGAGGGGGCAGCAGTGGGAGGGCTTCTAGTGTCCTGGCCCCACTGCTGGACCTCCTGATGGCACCTGGTATATTTTGGCCGCTGTATGACAGAGTGTTGGACTAGATGGGCCATTGGCCTGATTCAACATTGGCTTCTCTTATGTTCTTATGTTCTTATGTTCTCCCAGTAAACAACCTTTATGCCTGTAAGCAGGGCACTCCTTCCCACTACCTGCCTTTAGGCTTGCTGGAAAACAAGAAGTGAATTTTGGGAGGGAAGTGGTGCTGGTAGAGGCAGCATTTGCTTTATCTATTTGTAAAAATAGATTCCTCAGCTAAATCTGACACAAATTAAACCCTAGATGGAGAGGAAAGAATAAAGAGCTTTTGTTTATAGCAATAGCATGGGATGAATGCATTTGTGGAGCATGGCTGCTAGAGAAACTGGACGGAAAACGAAAAGAGATTTTTTTTTTCTTGAGGGGGGAGAGGAACTAATTGTTCCTTTGATTAACTTTATTGCTGAAAGCAGATTTCCAGGCAAAACACAGACCCAGATAAAAGCTCTAGAAAGATGGAAAGAAAGAACTTTAGTCTATGCCTATGCCTATGGGTATGATAATGTAGTGGATTTTTTTATGAGGTAAAGAACAGTATTCTTTAGATGCTGGCAAGGGAGGGTACACAGTACCTAATTTGTCAAGCAGACCCGAAATGGAAGGCTCAAGCACATGTGGCAGATAAAATTAAAAGGAAATGCAAACTGATGCAGGTTGGGGGAAAAATTTTAAATTCACAAAAATACTAATGGGGTTTTTACCTAGGGATGCCACAAAGTTAATTGCAAGTACATTTACAAGTCAAACATACCGTATTCAACTGTGATGATCAAAGCAGCTTTTAAAGAAAACATTCAATGCTGGTGGAATATGATAACAAATATAGTGGATGTGGAAGCTAACAGTACATTATTTTATATGTTAGGTATTATTTCAGTTTTGAGTTTGCATAGCAAATGCTATATCCCCAGCAATGCCTATTTATTCACAGTTGTTAGATTCTGTTGTGCACAACATAGTATAGCCAACTTCCTTTGAGGAGAAGTTTGAGCAAACAGGGAAGTATGCTGAATGTAAATTATTCTTCTGTTTGTTTCACAGTATTCCATTTAACACTGACTTGCCCTAACATGACTTAAGTAGGGTTTGAATACGGGCTCAAATTCTAGCCTCCTAGATGACATCACCTGTTTACTTTATATAGATTTGCTAGATTCAAATGTAATAGCACCTTAGAAACAAACAAGATTTTCCTCAGATCTGACAAAGGAAGCTTTGACTCTTGAAAACTTATACCCCCGAAATGTTGTTGGTCTCTAAGGCGCTACTAGACTCCAACCAGCTGTTCTACTGCAGATCAACATAGCTATCCTGTTAAAACTAGATTTACTATCACAAAATATTGTAGATTTATTACCACAAAATGTTCCACGCTAATTAATCTACACCCTAAATAAAGATATAGTGGCCAATAAAATATCTCTGGTCTATGTGCTCGATAGTTTTCTTTGTGCAACACAGTCTCTTGTATGTCTTTTAAAAATTAGTTTAATTGAAACGGAGGTGAAATTTATGCAGTCCTTTCTGAAGAACCACCTCATTTTATGTGGAGAAAGTGTTGTTGTGGGTATTCTAATTTCTACAGTGATTATATAAAGATTGAATAACAGTTGAGCATTGTTTAACTATGCTTTACAAAGTAGCATTTTAGTATGAAAGTAAACTGGGATAATCTTGCAGCAACTTTTCTTGATCTAAGCCTGCCTACTCATTTCCTTCCTGTTGACTTGCTCAGTAGAAGAAAGGCGAAGTACCCAAGCAAAGGTCTGGCTACTCTGGCAACAGACTTGGGAGTCTTTTATGCTTCCTCTTAATATCTCAAGAACTATGTATGAAACAGTAAAAATTTGAGATGTGGAGAAGAAATTAGCCTTTCCCCTTCCATTTCCAGGGTCAATCAGTGGGGAACTGGCTGGATGGGCAATTTAGCCTGGGTATCAGTCGCAAAGAGGACCTCAGTTAATTTTTTGGTATTCAGTAAATTTTGCATCTTCTGCATATCATATATCTTTATTTTTATTAGAGAAAGGGCATCAAAAGCTTCAGGCCATCTGTGTCTCTCTGGACCTCTGAGGAGACCTGGATTTCTCCCTTTTACCCAACATTCAGCAGTAGGGGTATGCATTATTAAATTCACAAAATAAAGATATACATGGAAATAGCTGGTTTGGATAATTACAATGAATTTCTAGAACAGGAATTCAAAGCCAGTATTCTTGGTAGTTATGAATTTCCTCTTTCCCAGTTGATCCATGTTTTGTTTGTCATTGGGCACTTAACAGCAATGAAGCATGCACTTGTGTTTTTCTATGATTCAACTAATTCAATGATTCCTAAATGAAGTTTTTCTATGATTCAACAATTCTCCTTTCCAATTGGATCCTTGCAAGGGAGGAATACACTTTTGAAGACAAGCTGCAGACAGCTGCAGTTCTCCTTATGTTGTATAGTGGGTTAGACACATAATGAAACCACAGACAACGATGTAGTGATCAGCATGGTTCACTATTATACAACAAGACAAAGACACCTGGCCAGGTGGCCAATTATATACAAGCTAAAGGGAACGACCCCTGGTGCCATTGGCGGGTTTGAATTCCCACCGCCGTTCCCATTGGTTCCCCAAAGCAGGAGCCAGGAGCCCCAGTCCCATTGTTCACCGGGACTCAAGCTCAGGCTCTTTCACTGCCAGCCTGAAGTGGTCCGCGGACACAATACCTTACCTCCTTCCTTTGTGGGCTTGGAGACTTTTTCTTTGAAAATACTAAGAAGATGTATTGGGTACCCTTTTTGCTAGCCTGGATGTTTAATCTTTAAAGAAAAAAAAACCCTTCTGGAATTTTTAAAAAATCTCCAGACTGGTCCCATAATAAGTCAAAATTAAGAGGGATAGAAACATGTTGCTAAGATTTTTATTAAAATATTAATGTTTTATTAAAAAAGAAAATACTATGGCTGGGCATATGTTGTTCAGGGGCCCATAGAAATGGAATTTTTCAGGGAACTATAGAATTTGCTTGTCTCTTAGTGGACAGGCAACACTAGCTGCAGAGCAATTTTGGTGTCACACGGTTGAAAAACAGACACTCCAGACCCACCCCAAAGCCCCCCCCGGGAATAATGCCAAAGCTGCCATTCTCCTTCCCTTCCTTCTTAGTGGGGGCTGAGCACGGTTTTCTCTGCAGATATGAATTCTGGGGGCACTTTGTTCAGGGGCTTGTAGATTTGGACACTTGGTCTTATTCACTTGAAACCTGGGGGTTCTTCCCCATAGAAAATAAAGGACCTGAACCTCCATAACTCAAACCACACAGATTTGATTCCTGAAATGGAAATGATGTACACAAACATAAGCAATTATGATCAAAAATTTCCTCCTGAACCTGGATATGAAGTTATAACATTTTTTTTCTCAGTGTACAACACCCCTATACTGCAGTGTCTGACAAAAAACTGGTCTGACCAGGAAATATTATAGCAGGAAAGATATTGGCTCAAACCAGAAAGTTCAACGTAAAACCTGAACATCTTGAACTGGTCAAAGAACCCTACCTGTTATATTAAGGATGTTTTAATTTCTCAATGGTGTTTCCTGAAGTTTTCAGGTATGCATTTCAAAACAGAATGCATCATGGAAATTCCATGCAACAAGGGTGGGACTAAAGATTACTCAGGACTCCTTCTCAAATTGGTAATGTCACTCCATAATCTCTTTTCCAAAGTCTAAATTCTGACGTCATGATCGTGTACATCCCCCCCGCAAAGTCAGGAGAGTGGATGTTGGAAAAATGCATGACTGCACAGTTGAACATGAGAGGGAAGAGGATACAGAACTATTGTTTTCAGCAGCGGAAGCATGCTCTTCATAACTAGTAATTCTTCCTTAGCTTGTAATTAATACATTGCAAAAGGAGTCTCTGACTATGATTGTTGAGTTGATACATTGCAGATATTATAGGTGCAGGAGATAATGTAGCTCATCCAGTATACTTCTAACAGAGCCTCCTCTGAGATGGTTTAAACAAGACATCTAACACAGGCTGTCAAACTGGCATTCTGTTAAAAGAGTTGCCACATCAATTTAACACCAAAAAGAAGAATACATGAAACGGATGTAACTTTATGCAAGTCTTCCTAGGGCGATGGCTCTTCCCCCTTTTCATGTGGCGAAACTTACCATAGAGAGCATGCTTATGTTTTCTGCACTACTCACATAAGAGAACAACTTAAAAAGCAGCTACTGAGGAACCCGTCTTGGAAGGGGACAGTAGAAGGAAGAGTTAAATCTTTCTATCTATGTAATTTGTCTTGTCCAAATGTTTAGTCCCCCCTGTGGCCCACCCACTGGCTACTTTTGTTCCTAGTGGGGCAAAAAGATGGTCTTTGTTTCCAGCCTTGAATTAAAGCTCTCTCTCTCTCTCTCTCTCTCTCTCTCTCTCTCTCTCTCTCTCTCTCTCTCTCTCTCTCTCTCTCTCTCTCTCTCTCTCTCTCTCTGATAGTTCTGATCAGGCTAACAATGTGAAAGAAAAAGTTAACACCCTTTTTCCATTTGCCATGGCCTTGATCTATCCTAGCTGTTTCCCCAATTGCTTTTAAGGATGAAAGCACATATTGTGGATCTGATCCATGACATAATGTGTAGTTTGGTTCCCTGAGTCCTAATGCAATCAGGATTGTCTGACGCTTGTTAAAGGGTATTAAAAATGCAGGCACATCTTGCCATACTTTGCATGTGGAGAGCACTATTGTGATATTCATGCATCCACTGCAACCATGTGCAACATTATGAATCTAAGGCTTCCTCATTTAATTGCTCATATGTCTAACAAGAATTAATACAAATACTACAGAACCAAATATGTTGAGGTTTATGTGGATCTAGACCAGAGTTTTTTTTATGCCCAAGGCTTCCAAAATGTTCCTTTTATTTGAAGTTCTGATCCGACAAACTTGGGTGAGCTACGCAGAGGCTATGATGCTGTCACACTGGAGTTCCGCTTAGAACAAAAACTTTCTGGAGAATAGAAACTGAAAGTAGGAAAGCATATATAAAAGAAGCAGTCTTTTAATATTCTGGAAGCACATCAGGATGGAACCACAGCTGCGAGAAGAGAGAGGTAAAATACAGTTCTGAATATGGATTCAGCTGTTTTTGTCTGTAGAATAAAATAATGAGAGTTTTATCCAAGGTGTACAATGATTTTTGTAGTCCTCAGTGGCAGAAATCCTGCAGAATGAAATTCAGCAAATATTCAAAACACTGAGACCATCTGAGTCTACTGACGAATCTTGGAAACAGCATCATGTATCTCTCACCAACTTTCTGCTTTTTAAAAATGAGTGAGAGGACATGGCTGTTGAATACAATTACACAAAAGTTTAGTGTACTTTAAAATCATGGCATCTCGCAGAACTTTGTCACTCATGAGTAGCTGTTGCTTGAGTCTGGTTGGTAATACAGATATGCGATCTACATTGGCCAAAATGCTCTTTTGTATTATAAATGCCTCTCTTCCTCTTAAACAATGAACAGGCATTAATATAACAGTATGAAAGAACAGTGATTCAAGTTTCATTGAATGAAAAGCTTCTCAGTTTAGGCTGATAAGAAAGCACAGAAGTAGATAGAAATAGTGTTATAGAGCAGTACATGTGGGTAATCAAATGCATGAAATAAGTATATGTGCCAGTTATTTGGGGCTGTTTTTTAATATTGATATGCATCAGTTTTTAAATATTCACACACAACTCTATAAAAGCCTACTAATCCACGTCTATGCACGAATAATAACATTTCATCAACCAGGTCATTATATGATAGTGTTGCCAACTCTACAGAAAACTTAGCCTTTGGATTTTGCTAATAGGGGAGTGATATGTGTTTCTGATTTTAACACATCTTATTTGTGCACAACTCTTCATGAGAATTACTGCTCTGTTAAAAGTAGATTTTAGGGCTGTCTGTATAGAGCTAAATAGTATAATTTATGTCCCACAGGTCAAGCTGGACGTATCAACCAAAGGTAAGGAGCACAATTACATACTGCACTTTTTTTTTTTTTAAATCCCCCCGAAGGGGTTTTTTATTGCATTTTCTAAACTACAGAGAAAGGGAGGGGTACTAACAAAACAAACTACAAGGAGGGGAGATAGAAAAGAGAATTCCAAATGTGGTGATTTTAGATAGTGCTTACAAATATGGCATTGACAGATAGATACTTTCAGTTGTTAACCTCGAAGGTGACTGTCTAGGTATACTTTGTAACATGCTAACATATCTTTTGTACAATCAGACAATCTCATCATCTCATTGCAATAAATTCCGCTTATTACTTTCTGCCCCCCTAGCTGTTAAAAGAAAAAAGAAGCATCCGGGTCAGGCTTAAACATGATTCTCTTCAAAGAAAGAAACCTCTCCATTTATCCTCTCATTAAAAGGGAGAAAGAAAAAAAACAAGACAAGAAGATAGACGAACTGGAA
Organism: Gekko gecko; assembly: GCA_029375565.1. Taxonomy (NCBI): domain Eukaryota; kingdom Metazoa; phylum Chordata; class Lepidosauria; order Squamata; family Gekkonidae; genus Gekko; species Gekko gecko. Next base: position 7,797 of record JAPDNY010000372.1, on the reverse strand, counting down.
CACCCCTTTTCCCTCTTCCTTTTATGGAATTAACCTAAATTAATAAAAACCTTCTAAAATTAAATTTAACCATTCATTATCAATTTCTGTAAAAACCCTTTCCCTTGACTTTTCCCATCATACCCCCTTAGCCAGCTATCTCATCTCTAGAAAGGGTACCTCACCATAAAATCTTCCTTAATCTTCTTTGACTCAAAGTCCATTATTTATTAAAACATATCCCCCTTTCGCCCAACCTTCTGTTAGCTTTGCCCCCCGTCAAAATATATAGTAACTTTATTTTTTAGGAGGAGAAATTCCCCTCCCCGCTTATCGCAGGGAAGACAGAGCTACTTTGCTGCCTCCTTCAAACTTTCAGAGATTCAGTTTCGTTTTAATTTTAAGGTGCGACACACAGACGCCATTTCCAAGGAAGATATCAAAGGAAGCACTCCAAAATCCACAGTCTGTTCCTTCTCTCCTTATCATCAAGCCGCCAAGGTCCCATAAATCCATCGGGTCTTTACACCGCCTCTAAAAGTTCTCTAAATTAATCAGTCTTATTTCCAGCTCGTTCCAAGTTGCACTCTTTTCGTTTTCTTTTCCTTTTCTTCTTTAAGGTGGAGGGGGCTTCCCCCTCCCCCAATCTTCCGTCTTTCCCAATCACCGCTTACGAGATATTCAGAGTTTCTCCAAGAAGAAAGAGGATTCTCAAAGTTCCAAAAGATCACCTTCAAATATTTGCACAGTCAATCTTATTAGAGGAGAAAACTCGCCCACTTCTGCCTGCCGAAGGATGAGCTCTGCCTCGTTTCCAGCCGTCACTCAAAAAACACTCCAAACTTTTTTTTTTTTTTATGCTCCCTCTTCTCTCCCCTTCCCTATTTTAAATTATTAATTGTTATATATGGGGAGGGAATTCCCTTTCCCCCGCTTCTTTTCTGGAAGGGAGGGGGAGAAATGCATTCCAGCTCAGTCTCTCACTATGATGTTAACAGTCTTTAAAGGAGATTCTAATTCTTCCTTCTAGCCATTTCTAGCTAACTAGATACGCCGTTTTCAGTTGCTATTTTTAAAGTCCCAAATATTTGCTTGTGTGTTGCTCAATTCATGACTCTCAATACTCCTCCATCACAGTCCCTTCATTTTCCATTTCTCCGATGTTAATTTTCTTTATCTAGTTCTCCATGGGGGGGTCTACAGTTGTCTCTCCCACCCATGCTTGAGAGGGTATATTTTTCTCTCTGATGCTTCGTTAAAGTTGTACTCACACTTCTTCAGCCAAAAAGCCAATTCAGCCAGTCGCTTGATTACATCTTAATCACCATCCGCTTGGTTCCCAGTATGCAAAGCCTCGGCCATTACTGGAACACAGCAGGGAGACCGTTCACTTTTCATGAACATGCAAAGCTATGCAACTTCATTTAGGAATAGAAAGCTTTGAGGGAAAGAAGTACACATCAAACCAAGTAGCTAGGAAGCAAAGGCATTTGCTATGTTGTTTTGCCATTTACATTTATCTATATAGTCCCCCCTTCCCCCCTGTCCTTCTTTACAGGAATTCTCAGTCATCTTCCAATATCACTACTGAGTAATTTCTGTCTCATTATTAAGCTATTGCATCCAGGAGTTCCATACTGGGTGAAAAAGAGATGTGTCTGCTGCTTTGGTTCAAGTGACACTCATACAGCATGTTTGAAAAGAAAATGAGGGAGTAACATTCATCACTTTGTAACATCAAATTTTGCTTTGTGGTTTTGGCAGGCTGGCAAACTTGACATTGTCCTGTACTGCTGACCTTTAATTCTTGTTTATTTTAATTCAATGAAATATGAGATATTCTCTGTTATGTCTTCATAGACATAAGTGACAGCATAATCGAGCAGGTGCTCATTATGCGGATCGGAAATACTGTGTTGGATTGCCCAATCAGAGGGCTTATAAAAATACATCTGTGATTGGTTATGGACTTGAGTTATGATTGGCCCTTTTTACATTAACTGTGATTGGTTATTACTTTCAAATATTATTGGCGCGTTATAATATTGGGGGCGTGGCTACTTCAGCCAGAACTGTATATAAACTGCTGTTTTAGGACTGAATTTTGTCTAGCTGGTCTAGTCCTTAGCTGGTCTAACTTGGAGCTGAATAAAAGCTGAATCACTTTTGAATTTACCTCCGGTGTGTTGTCTCATACTTATCATTCTCCATTCACATAAGGATGCTTGAAGCTCCAGATACCCCCAATTTTCTCTGTGAAATTTGGTCTTAGTAAGACTTTTTTCTTGGATTTGTCATCTGAAGGTGAAATTTGCCTATGAAATTCACACACAATGATGTATGTCTACTCAGAATCAACTGTTCTAAGGCATTTCTAAGTTCAGAAAATGTATATAATGTACAGCTAAATGCTGGAAGGTTCTGAAAGGTTAAATTCTGTTGTTATGTTTGTACATTTGTTCCTCAGGTGGAAAATAGAACCAGAGACATTTAAAAGGAATTATACCCCAACAAGACGCCCAGAGGTTACTCATCTTTTGTATGAAATCTGCTGGTACAGAAGTCCCAAGACCTGGAAGCAATGGTGTACAAGTAATTCTACCCAACATGCTGAAATCAATTTTTTGAAAAAAGCCTGTGAAGTGATAGATCGCCAGAGAACCAAGCCATGCTCTGTCACTTTGTTTCTGTCCTGGAGTCCTTGTGGTAGATGTAGCCACTCTATAATTGAGTTCTTGAAGGAATATCCTAACATAACACTGGATATACGATTCTCTCAGCTGTACCGTATATCTGACAGGCGGAACCAGAATGGTCTGAGGGCCTTAGCTAATCATGGAGTCCAGATATCTGTCATGCAACTGCTTGGTAAGTTAATAATTTTGTAATATTTTAATTTATTTAAGTAAGTCTATATAGCACATAGGTTTTTAGACAAAATAATAATATAACAATAATTGAAATACTCGAGCTAAAAGAACTTTCAGAACTTTAGGAAGAAGTAAATATTGAATACATAATTTAAAATATCAGGTTAAAATTAAACAATAGCCTCAGAATCACTGCTTATTTAACTAGGCACTGAAATAATGGCAGTAGCTCAAATTTTTAGTGCAACCAAGATATTATTATGGAATATATATAGAACATGGATGCTGAATGAGGGTCTACACAGTTAAATTGTTAACATAGTTCTGGCAGAGAAGACAAATAATATTTATTAATTATGAGGCATCACCAACATCTAGGTGTGGGCAGTACAATGTTAAAACTGAAGACAAGTTCCATCCTATCAGATTACGATCTAAAGAGCAGGGGTCTTTTCGGGGGAGCCCACCGGAGCGCAGCTCCGGGAGCTCAGGAGCCAAGCCCCGCCCCCAGCCGGCGTCCCCGGGAGTCTTTCAGGCAGCCGAATGTCAATTTCAGCTCCATTATATCCTATGGGCCATTGAAGTCAATGGTGAAAACATAGGGTATATTCTGGGGGCTGGAAGGGAGGGTTTGAGGAGAGGCTCCAAATTCACAGGGTAGCTGATGGAGCCTCTCCCCAAGATACCCACCAAGTTTCAAGAATATTGAACTAGGGGTCCAATTCTATGGGCCCCCAAACAGGTTGCCCCTATTCCCTCCATTGTTCTCTATGGTGGGAAAAAAAGTTATATTTTTCCCACCATAGAGAACAATGGAGGGAATAGGGGCAATCTGTTTGGGGGCCCATAGAATTGGACCCCCTGGTCCAATGTTCTTGAAACTTGGTGGGTATCTTGGGGAGAGGCTCCATCAGCTACCCTGTGAGTTTGGAGCCTCTCCTCAAACCCCCTCCTCCAGCCCCTAGAATATACCCTATGTTTTCACCATTGAATTCAATGGCCCATAGGATATAATGGGTCCGAATTGCCACAGAATTTCTTTCATTCCCTCCTTTCGTTCTCTCTTTTTCCTTTTCCCTCCTTCTTCTCTTCTTTCTTTCTTTCTTTCTTTCTTTCTTTCTTTCTTTCTTTCTTTCTTTCTTTCTTTCTTTCTTTCTTTCTTTCTTTCTTTCTTTCTTTCTTTCTTTCTTTCTTTCTTTCTCTCTCTCTCTCTCTCTCTCTCTCTCTCTCTCTTTCTTTCTTTCTTTCCCACCTTCTTCTCTTCTCTTTTTCCTTCTTTCCCTGTTTCCCTCCTTCTTCCCTCTTTTTCTTTCCCTCCCTTTCCTTCTCTTTCTTTCCCTCTTTCCTTCCTTCTTTCCTTCTCTCTACTCTCTCTCTTTCCTTCCCTCTTTCCTCTTTCTGTGGCCCAACTCTCATGAGAAGGAGTTTAACTTCAAACCCCTTCTCTCTTAGCTCCCCCACCCAGACCAGCCGGGGGAATGGAAGGGGAGGCTTTTGAAGATGCCTCCTCCTCTTTTGCTTCCCCTTCTGACATAACTTCCGGTGATGTCAGAGGGCGTGGCATATGCTAATAGCCTAATAGCTCATTAGCATACCATATGCTAATGAGCTCCTGCAGCTGTTTTTCTACAAAAAGACCCCTGCTAAAAAGACAAAAAGGGTGGGGGTAAGATAATATATAAAAGGCCATGTAGTAGCAGAATGAAGGAAAGTAGCACGATTCAGAACAGCGCAGATTCCATGGAGTCCCAACATTAGTTACTCTTGTTTCTTTAAAACATTTGTCTCTAAAGTGGTAGCTTAAGTTAGCTAGGAAGGAGTCTTATAAATTTGTATAATTTAAAGAAGTAGTAGTCGCATAAGAAGATTAATAGCCAGGGCTTTTTTTCTAGGAGAACACATCAGAACACAGTTCTAGAACCTCTTTGACAAAATTGTTTTAAAAATGTTTAAAAGTTAATGAGTTTTCAGTATACAGATTGAAAACTTCCCTCTTGAGAGTTCCAGCACTTCTTAAAAAAAAAGCCCTGGTAATAGCAATAGCATTTTATATTCAATATGAGGGGCAGAGTTATCAGGAGTGAGAGAACGGCAGCCAACCTCCAGGTGGGGCCTGGAGATCTCACAGAGTTACAACTGATCTCCAGACTGTAGGGGTCATTTCCCCTGGAGAAAACAGCTACCTTGGAGGGTTGACTGTAGCAGTATACCACAACCCTGTCCCTCCCCCAAATCTCCTGGAATTTCCCAACACAGAGTTGGCAACTCTTAAGTGAGGAAGCAAAAGTTTCAACAGAAGGTTTGGGGAAAAGATATATCTTTACTTGGTGCTGGAAGCATAACATATGGCACAGGAGAGTAGGGAGCTCTAAATAGGGATGGGCATGAACCAGGAAAAAGCAGTTTGTTTCAGTTGGTGGTTTGTGGCATGCCTGGTTTGCAAACCACGAACTGCCAAACGAACTGGTTTGGTTCATGAATTTCATGACATGGTTGAATTCCTCCAGCATGCTTGAGGCACCAAATTCACTGAGGATCTCTGGCTGACTCTCATCTACCTGCCCTCCAACTTTGGTGAGGATTGGATTTATGGGGTCTGAGTTATGGCCCCCCAAAGAAGGTGTCCCCAGGAAAGTTTTTTCTGGGGAAATGACAGGCAGTCATTTTGACAGGCACAGGTTCAGGAGTGTACAGAACAAAACCTTGAGCAAACAAGAGACATTAAACTCACAGAGGACCTCCCTCTGATGCCCCTCTACATGCCCACTAAGTTATGTGCAGATTGGATTTGGGAGGTTTGAGTTATGGCTCCCCAAAGAAGATGCCCCAGGAAAGTGCTTTTGGGGAAAATATCAGGCACAGGTTCAAAAGTGCAAGCTACACACATCAAATGCACAGGGAACACATTGGTTTTTCCATGCCTGGGGAATTCTGCCCCCCATTGCTTTGAAGTTGGGTAAACTTTTTGTTTGAGAGGAGACAGTCTGTCTGGAAATGTGTCGATTCACAAACCTTAATGAACTGCTTGAAAGTTCATGGAAAGTTTGTGCCAGTTGACCTGCCACAAACTTCACTATGTGCACCACAAACTGGTGAAAATTTGTCTTGTGAGCTGGTTCATGCCCATCCCTAGTTCTAAAACTGAGGAGCCATAACTCAGAAGGCCCTGTTTCTTATTTCAGAAGGTGGGGAACATGGAACAGAGTCTCCAGTTTGGTGTAGTAGTTAAGTGCGTGGACTCTAATCTGGGAGAACTGGGTTTAATTCCCCACTCCTCCACTTGCAGCTGCTGGATGACCTTGGGCAAATCATAGTTCTGTCAGAGCTGTTCTTGAAAAAGTAGATCTCAAAGGAGCTCTCTCAGCCCCACCTACCTCACAGGGTGTCTGTTGTGGGGAGGGGAAGGGAAAGGAGTTTGTAAGCCACTCTGAGACTCCGAGTGAAGTGTGGGGTATAAATCCAACCTCTTCTTCTTTTCTTTTCCATAGATGGCCTTAATAGTGAGGCGGGATTATACCAGAACAGATGGCCACTTTTCTTTTATACTTTCCTCATTGCACTTGGTTTAGTGCTACATTTCTAGATATGGCAGGATCATCTTTACTGACCACTCCCTATTCTCTTATCCAGTACAGGAAATATTTGGGAGAAGATTCATAAACGTTTTGCTTTCTGACCTTCCTGCAGCGAGTTACTTCAGGCACTTTTTGGCTTTCCTAGCTGTGCTGCCACAAGTGAGACAAAAATCAACAAATATGTCTGGTAGAATGAACTGCAGGATGGGTCACTGGTCCTCTCTAATGTGGTCCTTTTATTGTTAAAGTAAAACCTCTTTCCCACCTACCTTTGTATTATATATGAATGGGATACAATATTAAAAGTGCTGTGTGTCTTCCAAGTGTTCAGTTTAGCCCTAAGCCAGTTGTAAAGAAAATATCCTTTAGACAAGAAGAAGAAGAGTTAGTTTTAATATGTTTCTTTTCTCTATCCTAAGGAGTTTCAAAGTGGCTTACAATCCCTTTCCCTTCCTCTCCCCACAACAGGTACCTTGTGAGGTAGGTGGGGCTGAGAGAGTTCTGAGAGAACTGTGACTGGCCCAAGGTCACCCAGCAGGCTTCATTTGGAGGAGTGGGGAATCAAGCCTGATTCACCAGATTAGTGTCTGCTGCTATTAACCACTATACCATGCTGGCCGGCTGGACAACTCTCAGAACTTTCTAAGAATGCTTCAGCACCTTAATAGGACAGCATCTGCTTGCTTTCATAGGTTCCCTGAGAATACAGGCACCTGAAAGATACTTGTGGTCTTACAAATCCTGTCACTGATTAGCTAGCTATCAGTGGGAGAGCATTGCCTGGATTCAAACATTTACTGACTCTCAGGGGATATTAGATATCTAAATAACTATCATGGTTTCCCTTAAAGAAGCCAAAGAATTCTCGCTTTGGAAAAATGCTCAGAATTTTTCATTTGTCATCTCCAGACTAAATAGATCTACAGTTGCTTTTAGTTTGTTGTTGTTGAAACGGTGTTAGATTTGTACAGGAGATATATGATGGCTTTTACTCAGAGAGTGAAAGTGGTGTAATGGAGCTTGTGTCAGATGTTAATTTAACATGTCTGGTAACTTTGACTTAAACAGTTTTCATCTTCAAATCCCTTCAACACATTTTTTTATTACAGATGGCAGTGGAACGAAAGCAATGACTGTGTACACCATAGGCAATGCTGCCTCTATTGTATCTCCTTTATTATACCCTATCTCCAATTACAGACTCAGCATGTAGTTCAAAGTTTCTGAGATCCTCCCCCTGCTAAAAGTATCAAAATCTTCTATAATAGTTACCTATGTAATATTTTTCTAAGATAGAGTATTTGCAAATCTAGTGGGAAAAATGACCAAAATATGAGCAAAGAAGAATAAAGGACTCTGTATGCTTAAAAATG
>JAPDNY010000371.1:0-42500 GCA_029375565.1 Gekko gecko | reverse complement strand
TGGCCTAACATGCAAAGGAGTTCCTGCTACAAAAAAAAATTCTGGGTTTTGACAACAAACAAGGTGAACAGAATAAGAAGCAAAAGGTAGGTGTGGCTGGATGACCACACCTCTGGCAACGTGGGGGTGTGGCCTAATATGCTAATAAATTTCTGCTGTTGGGTGTGGCCTATTATGCTAATGAGTTCCTGCTGGGCTTTTCTGCCAAAAAGCCCTGCCCATAATAGGCAGAGCCCCTGTGATGATCTGTGTAGGCCTGGGAGAAAGGCCTAGAGCCTGCGCGGGAGTGGAAAGTAGGCAGCCTACAATCCCCCATAAGGCTTAGCAACGGTCGTAGCCAATCAGTGTCCAGGGATTGTGTTTGAGCGGGAACTTAAGCTCTGAGGGCTGTGGAAACGGTGTTCTTTTCTGCGGTCTTGTCTCTCAAAAGAGCTAAACTGAGGGGGACAGTCTGGCCTGAGGAGAAAGACCCCGCACTTGGGACGGAGTGAGTACGGGCAGCAGGCCTGGTATCGTAGGGCTGTGGGCCTCGAAGTCGTAACCAGTTAAGTGAACCAGGCAGTCGCCTTAGATTCTCTTTATTTTTGCCTTTTAAACACTGTTATATCTTTTTAAAGCACCTTGCCTGGTTTCCAATGCCCCATCACCGTATAAATACACCATTAAAAAAAAAAATATTTTAATTAAAGTTTTCCAGATGTTTAACAGAGCCATACAAACATTGTCAACTTGGGCGAGCTACATTAAGAAAAGCATTCTAAAAAAAACACACACACCACAGTTTAATAACACATTTTAATGTGCCCTTATACTATTTAGTGGAGTCGTGCTAATTACATAGATGTTTTGTTTCGGGAGGAGCTGCGGTGGCTCAAGTGGTTAAGATGCTGAACTGCAGGCTGTGGAAGGTCGGTAGTTCAGCAGTTCGAGACCCAAGAGTGCCGCATGACGGAGTGAGCGCCCATCTCTAGTTCCAGCTCCCGCCAACCTAGCAGTTCGAAAGCAAGAAATTGCAAGTAGATAAATAGGTACCACTTCGGTGGGAAGGTAACAGTGTTCTGTGCACCTTGGTGTTTAGTCTTGCCGGCCACATGACCACGGAAACGTCTTCGGACAGCGCTGGCTCTTCGGCTTTGAAATGGAAATGAGCACCGCATCCCTAGAGACAGATTCGACTGGCTTTTGATCAAGGGAACCTTTACCTTTACCTTTGTTTCGGGAGGCAGTTAAAGAAAAGGACTGAGCTAAGTACCGATCTTTGACTATGAAAGGAATGTTGACTGCTTTTTAACGTTGTATCAAGAGGTCTTTTCTCTCTAAAAAAAAGTGACCGTTTTCCCGATGGATTGTACAGTTCCCTCTCATTACGGCTCTCGTCGTAAGAGTTCTCTGCCTGGTCGTCACGCCTATGGCTCTCAGCTTGAAAAAGGGGCATTTTGGATGGGCTCGGGAAGGTACTCTGAGCCTTCTCAAGGGACCTGAAGTCCAGAGCGGTGGCAGCGGAAGATGGCGACCCAATGTCAGAGACTTGAGGCTTGGGTTATTTTACACTGAGTTCATTGTGTCTACTATCTTGTCTTTCGCTTGTGCGCTTGCGTAGCATTGCCAGCTGCAACGTGGGGGAATGGATTCAGCCGCTGGGGCCATGACAGCCCCTTACTCAGAACTGGACAACGCTCCTTTGCCTCCCGCCCTCTACAGCCAAAGCATCAACTGCTCTGGATCTGATTCCAATACACTCAGTATTAGGTTGCTGGGTTAGCGTTGCCAACTTCCCGGGGGAGCCAGGAGATTCCCCAGAATTACAGCTGTTCTCCAGACTGCAGAGATCAGTCCCCCTTGGGGGGGGGGTGTTTAGTGCCGTCAAGCCACCTCTAAGCTTGGGGGGAGTATAATGCCACAGAGCCCACCCTCCAAAGCAGCCATTTCCTCCAGGGGAACGGATCTCTGTAGGTTGGAGACAGGGCCGGCCCACCCATTAGGTGAACTAGGCTTTTGCCTAGGGCGGGCCGATCATGAGGGTGCCAAACTGCACCCCGCCCCACACCCTGCTAAACTGCTGCTGCTGCTTCTCCTCTCCCCCACCCCGGCCGTCTTCATCCTGAACTGCTCTGCCGCCGCCCTCCCTGGGTGAGTACATCTCTGGGGCAGCGGAGGCAGCTTTTGGCGAGGGGGCACAGTTCGGGCCTCCCTGGACTTCCCAGGAGAGGTTCCCGGCCCCAAAATAGGTACTCTAGCCTTTGTCACTGGAGACATTATTGCCAAGAAGGGCGCCTGTCCCTTTAAGAGTGACCCACAGAGGACATGTGTCTCCCGGGGCTTACTCAAGAGTAAGTGCCGCTGCTTCTTCCCCACCTGACGTGTGTGCCTCTTTCCTTCCTCCGCCCTGCTGGTTTCTCTTGAGTGCTGGTCTGCCCTCCACCCATGGAGAGAGCAGCACCCCCTGCGACGGGGTTACAGTGCTCGTCCGCTCGCCGCAGCAACAACGCCACGCTCGGGCTCCCTTGCCGCCTGCTGGCCCCGCCCCCAGTGCTTGCGAGCCAAAGGCTGGAGGCGCAGCGGCAACAGCAGCCAGGAGGGCGGTGGAGATCAATTGTCCTGCTGGGGGGTCTCCAGGCCTCACCTGGAGGTTGGCATCCATACCTCCACCCTGCTGGAAGTCACACCACAGACTGGGGATTCAGACTATGAGGGTCCCCGAACTGCAAGCCAAATGTGAAAAATAATTATTTGGTAAATACTAGCGGGCAGGGCTCTTTGGGGGCAGGAACGCACAGGAACAGAGTTCCGGCTGGCTCCCAAGTTGGCCACACCCAGCAGGAACTCATTAGCATAACAGGCCACACCCAGCAGCAGAAACTCATTAGGACTGGCTACATCAGGGGCGTGTGGCCTAACAGGCAAAGGAGTTTCTGCTTAAAAAGAGCCCTGGGTTTTGACAACAAACAAGGTAAACAGAATAAGAAGCAAAAGGTGGGTGTGGCTGGATGACCCCACTTCTGGTAACACAGGGGTGTGGCCAGGGCCGGCTCACCCACTAGGCGAGCTAGGCACTCGCCTAGGGCGCCCGAGCCCTGCAGGGGCGCCAAAATGCCCCCGCCCCCCCCCGTGAAAAGCCCCTCTTCCCGCCCAGCACCAGCAGCCCCGGCTTTCTTGGGTGCCTTGCGGCTGCGAGGCGCCCAGAAAAGCCGGTGCTGCCGCTGGGAGGGAAGGGGCGAGGGTTCTAACCCCGCCCCTTCCCCGGCTCTTCTAGGCGCCTCGCAGCTGCGAGGCTCCCAGGAAAACGGCGCTGGGCCATCTCCAGGTCCCACCGGGAGGTTGGCATCCCCGGTTGGGTGGGCGCCCCAGGCTGTCCTGCCTAGGGCGCCCAGACACCTGGGGCCTGCCCTGGGTGTGGCCTAATATGCTAATGCGTTTCTGCTGTTGGGTGTGGCCTATTATGCTAATGAGTTCATGCTGGGCTTCTACAAAAAAAAGCCCTGTTAGCGGGTATCTAAACCTTGACATCGTTTTATTTGAATCCTGCCCTGGACTTCACCCAACTGTTGGCAGACAGAAGGGCAGGACTGATATCAAAAATGTATCAACGGCTGGGTGCGGCCTTGTCTTGGAGGATGGGAGCCCTGACTCACCAAACGTCTGCTGGAAGAAAACCTGCTACTCTTTAAAGTGCTCCCGAGCTCCTGTTCAGCTTTGCAACTTGCTCTGCACAAGAGGAGACCCCCAGGGTCGCGTGGGGTGGATGATGGGAACCGAGTATGTTCCTGTTGCGGCATTTTTGAAAGTAGGGTCATGGAATCATAGAGCCGGAAGGGGTCCCAGAGGACATCTAGTCCAGCCCCCTGCTCAAAGCAGGATCGGCCTAGACTAGAGCACCCCTGACGAGTGTTCGTCCAGCCGCTGCTCAGAGACTGCCAGTGAGGGGGAGCTCACCGCCTCCCTAGGCAGCTGATTCCACTCTTGCACAACTCTCAAGTGTGAAAAAGTTTTTCCTAAGACCGGTATCTTTCCGCCCGTAATTTCAACCCGTGATCGTGAGTCCTCTCCTCTGCTGCCAACAGGATCGGCTCCCTGCCCTCCTCTAAGGCTGCGGTCCCATGGGCAGTTAGTCAGGAGTCACGACACACCGGCGTCGCCTGCGTAGATTTACAGGGCCTAATCTGCCTCCCACGGGCCAGTCATGGGCAGCCCGTCTCGCTCCGCTTTAGAACTGGAGTAATCAGGCACCGGGGAAAGTCCGGCAGTAAGGGATGAGAGAGCTTCCACCCTGTTTTTTCTGTCTGAACAGGGCTGCATTAACCCATGGCCGGGCCCCTAGGCTTTCAGGTATTTCAGGTGGTAACTGGCACTTCAGTCTTTCACCGCACTACAGCTAGCAGCCTGAACCTGGTAGGTGCTAGACCGCAGTACATAGCCCTGTATCCATTTTGAGGGTCTCCTGAAGAATTCTATTCATAATTAATTCTCCTTATAATATTTGCCTTTTGGGTCCGCAACATTCAATGCGCGCCAACAGTGTTTGGCCGCTCCAACTGTCAATCAGGTCGGCCTCGATCCTGCCCCCCTGCCCAGGAGAAAGCCGGCCTTTCTCCCCCCTCACCCAGGAGACCGGCGCTGGCGGCGAGGGAGCTGCAACACGCCCTCCCCCCTTCGTTTCTCCCCCTCCCCGCCAATCCAGGCAGACGGGAGAAACTCCTGTGGCCCCCCCGACCCCGCGCCTCCCCCTTTCCCCTTTTCTTTCTTCCTTTCTCTCTCTCTCTCTCTGTTTCCCTCTCTTTCTTCCCTCCTCTGCTTCCCTCCTTTCCTTCCTTCCACTCTCTCTCTCTACCCTTCTTCCTTCCTTCCTGGCTTTCATTCTTTCCCCTTCCTTCCTTCCTTCCTTCCTTCCTTCCTTCCTTCCTTCCTTCCTTCCTTTCCTTTCCTTCCCTTTCCTTTCCTTCCCTTCCTTTCCTTTCCTTTCCTTTCCTTTCCTTTCCTTTCCTTTCTTTCTTTCTTTCTTTCTTTCTTTCTTTCTTTCTTTCTTTCTTTCTTTCTTTCTTTCTTTAACTTACAGCCATGACCCCCCCACTCTGTCTCCTGACTCCCCCTCTTTCCCTCTCTCTCTCCCCCTTTTCCTCCCTCCCCCCCCAACTCACTCTCTCTCTTCCTTCCTTCCACCCACCCTTCCTTCCTATCTAGGGCCCATTGTCTACTGCCACAATGGGCTTTACTCACTAGTTATATATATTTTTGTTGTGCAAGTATATTGATGGGTCCCTGGTCCCTGCGGGGCCCCTAGGCTCCAGCCTAGTCAGCCCCGTGTCTGAATCCTCCTGCAGCAAAAGGAACCAAGAAGGGACTGTCTGAACCTGCAGATCTGTTTCCACCACTGGTTTTTTTAGTTGCTGCCTGCACGTGTGCATTAGCGCATATGTGCAGCCATCCACTTGTATTTAACTTGTGGGTTAGGGTGGGGTATAAATTTAATAATAATGATCATCAGGGCTATTTTGGGACAGGAACGCACAGGAACGGCATTCCGGCCGGCTCCCAAGTTGGCCACGCCCAGCAGGGACTCAGTAGCATAACAGGCCACACCCAACAGCAGAAACTCATTAGGATTGGCTACATTTGGGGTGTGTGGCCTAACATGCAAAGGAGTTCCTGCTCCAAAAAAAGCCCTGGGTTTTGACAACAAACAAGGTAAACAGAATAAGAAGCAAAAGGTGGGTGTGGCTGGATGACCCCACTTCTGTTAGCATGGGGGTGTGGCCTGATATGCTAATGAGTTTCTGCTGTTGGGTGAGGCCTACTATGCTAATAAGTAAGACAAGGGCACCGATGCAACGAACATGAAATTGAGCAAATTTCGGAGGATGGCGGAAGACAGGAGGGCCCGGCGTGATGTGGTCCATGGGGTCGCGAAGCGTCAGACTCGATGGTGCGACTGAACAGCAAGCAGACGAAGACTAGATCTAACGGGTGGAAATGACAAGGGAGTCGTTACCGGCTAAGTATCAGGAGAAACTTCCTGACTGTAAGAGTGGTTGAGCAGTGGAACAGACTGCCTCGGGAGGTGGTGGATGCTCCTTCCCTGGACGTTTTCAAGCGGAGACTGGACCACCATCTTTCAGGTATGTAGGGCTACCTTTCGGCTGTGCTCCTGCAGAGTGCGGGGGTTGGACTAGATGACCTGCAAGGTCCCTTCCAACTCTAACATTCTATGGTTCCATGTAGGTATGTAGGGCTATCTTTCAGCTGTGCTCCTGCAGAGTGTGGGGGTTGGACTAGATGACCTGCAAGGTCCTTTCCAACTCTAACATTCTATGGTTCCATGTAGGTATGTAGGGCTATCTTTCGGCTGTGCTCCTGCAGAGTGCAGGGGGTTGGACTAGATGACCTGCAAGGTCCTTTCCAACTCTAACATTCTATGGTTCCATGTAGGTATGTAGGGCTATCTTTCGGCTGTGCTCCTGCAGAGTGCAGGGGTTGGACTAGATGACCTGCAAGGTCCTTTCCAACTCTAACATTCTATGGTTCTATGTAGGTACGTAGGGCTCTCTTTCGGCTGTACTCCAGCAGAGTGCAGGGGTTGGACTAGATGACCTGCAAGGTCCCTTCCAACTCTAACATTCTATGATTCTATGAAGACTGCGGTCACACACACTAAATAATCCACTCTCAATACACTTACCAACTGGAAAGTGCACCGAAGGTGGATCGACAGCCGATTATTCAGTGTGTATGACTGCAGCTGTAAGTCTCTGTCTCTTGTCCAGAGTAGCTACTAAACGGTTCGCGAGCACATTTTCTTCCCGGAGTTTGCAAGGATTTCTTAAAGGGTTGGTTCTCCGGTCCTGCCAGGTCGAGAGCGTGGGAAGGGATTACTATTGTCACTCTGAAAAGACGCGTGATTGGAGAAGACAAAAGGGCACGAAGTCCAAAGTTGCCCCCCAACTGGAATGGATTGTTCCCCTTTGTGGTTCAAAGAAGTGATAAGCTGAGTCATAGCAGGGTCATGAGTCATGTTCATCATCTCTTCCCCCTCCCTCGCTAGCATGTGACGGAAAGCCATCCGTTTGCTGCTCTCTGCGCCGCTATTTGGGTACTTCGGAGAGTTTTCTCCAGGACAAGCACCTTCTGATGTCAAACATGCGGCCCAGGGGCCGGGTCAGCCCCTGGAGGGCTTCTATCAGGCCCGCAGTGGAACTGGCCGTCTTCAGCTTCTTCTCCAAGTTCTGCTGCTGCTGCGTCATCGTAGGTGTGCAGCTTACAGATACACACCTGAACAGCAGACTCAGGATTGCCACGGCACAGACATTTCGATGCAATAATTCAGAGCAACAACGAAAGTCCGCATGGTCAAAGCAATGGTATTCCCCCGTAGTAATGTATGGCTGCGAGAGTTGGACTATAAGGAAGGCCGAGCGCCGAAGAATAGATTCTTTTGAACTATGGTGCTGGAGAAGACTCTTGAGAGTCCCTTGGACTGCAAGGAGATCAAATCAGTCAATCCTACAAGAAATCAACCCTGACTGTTCCCTGGAAGGCCAGAGACTGAAGCTGAAGCTCAAATCCTTTGGCCACCAAGTGAGAAGGGAGCCCTCACTGGAGAAGACCCCGATGCTGGGAAGGATTGAAGGTCAAAGAAGAAGGGGACGGCAAAGGGTGAGATGGTTAGACAGTGTCATCGATGCAACGGACATGAAATTGAGCAAACTTCAGCGGACAGCGGAAGACAGGAGGGCCTGGCGTGATCTGGTCCAGGGGGTCGCGAAGAGTCGGACTCGACTGTGCGACTGAACAACAACAACAATTCAGAGCAAGAGGTGTCCGTTATCAGACACTATTAAATAAACAAACTATTGCAAGAGTGCGGATGTTGTAAGCATGTAAAAAAAAAAACCCTTTGTGTTTGTGTCCTTTATGAAGTTTATCTCTCCACTACCTGGAATTCACTGCCCCAGGAGGTGGTGGCAGCTGCAAGCATGGACAGTTTCAAGAGGGAATTAGATAAACATCTGGAGCAGAAGTCCATCAGTGGCCATTAGCCACAAGGTATAGATGGGAACTCTCAGTCTGGGGCAGGTGATGCACTCTGTTCTTGGTGCTGGAGGGGGCAACAGTGGGAGGGCTTCTGGTGTCCTGGCCCCACTGCTGGACCTCCTGAGGGCACCTGATATTTTTGGCCGCTCTGGAGGGCCAACAACAGGGCAGAGAGGCCGAGGCCTTCATAAGAACATCAGAAGAACTCTGCTGGATCAAACCAATGGTCCATCTAGTCCACCATCCTGTCTCACACAGTGGCCAACCAGTTCTTCTGAAGGTCCAAGAACAGGGCAGAGAGGCCGAGGCCTTCCCGAGAAGAACATCAGAAGAGCTCTGCTGGATCAGACTAGTGAGGGTCCATCTACTCCAGCATCCCACCTCATACAGTGGCCAACCAGTTCTTCTGAAGGTCCAACAATAGGGCTTCCTTGGTTTCAGCGGAGATAACGGCCAGTTCACTCATGGAAGCCATCTTAGCATTTGTGCTTGCGACCTACTTATTTAATTTCACAGTTCACCTTTCCCCTAAAAAAGCCTCCAAGATCGTTGATAGCCCCATAAAACATGACGAAAGTCCAACAAAAGAAACAAAATACAAAATTCAATTGAGAATACATCAAAACCAATAAGACACCGTAAAATAGCGCCACTCTGCCTGTCACACTTATTTCTAATATGGTTGCCAGCTCCAGGTTGGGAAGTACCTGGAGATTTTGGGGGTGGTGGAGGTCAAAGAGGGCGGGGCTTAGGGGGGTAGTGACAGACAGAGAAGAAGAAGAAGAAGAAGAAGAAGAAAGAAGAAGAAGAAGAAGAAGAAGAAGAAGAAGAAGAGGAGGAGGAGGAGGAGGAGGAGGAGGAGGAGGAGGAGGAGGAGGAGGAGGAGGAGGAGGAGGAGGAGGAGATTGGATTCATACCCCGCCCTTCACTACCTGGAAGGAGTCATAGAGCGGCTTACAAATCTCCTTCCCCTCCCCACAACAGACACCCTGAGACGCAGGTGGGGTTGAGAGAGCACTTTCAAGGACTGCTCTTGAGAGAACAGCTCCGAAGGAACTGATGACTGGCCCAAGGTCAAACCAGCAGCTGCATGTGGAGGTGTGGGGAATCAAATCTCTGAGAGCCAGCTTGGCGTAGTGGTGAAGTGCGGGGACTCTAATCTGGGAGAACCGGGTTTGATTCCCCATTCCTCCACTTGCAGCTGCCGGATGACCTTGGGCAAGCCATAGTTCTGATAAGAGCTGTTCTCTCAAGGACAGTTCTGGAAAGAGCTCTCTCAGCCCCACCGACTCTCACAGGGTGTCTGTTGTGGGGAGGGGAAGGGAAGGAGTTTTTGAGCCACTCAGACTCTGAGTGAAGGGGGGGCATAAACCCAATCTCTTCTTCTTCCTCTTCTGTTCTCCCAGATTAGAGTTCGCGCTCTTAACCAGGACACCAGAATGGCTTCGCCTTCCAAAGCAGCCGTTTTCCCCGGTTGATCTCTTTCGCCTACAGAGCAGTCATAATCCCAGGAGATCTCCAGCCGGCTCCTGGAGGCTGGCAGCCCAACAAATCGGTCTACCTCAGCGGCCTTCCCGGAAATCCAGATCCCCTTTAAGGAAGCAGCGGCTCCGAGCTCCTAAGGGGGAGTTCCAAAATGCAAGGAGTGATCCGACATAGCACAGATCTGACGCCCCAGCGGGAACTTCCCCTGATCTCTGCGGCACTTTCCCCCACGCCGCTTGTTTCGAACGCAGAAGTGGCCTTGACCAACAAGCATGTTCCCTCTCTCAGGGGGTTTTGACGACGCATATGTAATCTGTGGTCAGACACGAGAGCGATGCCAACTTCTTCGTGTTTAGGAAGAGCTCTTTGGGAGGCCAGGCACCGGAGCTGGCAAAGCGAGGAGCTATGAGCCGGGGAGGGCAGGAAATCGCTTTGACCCGAGGAACGACAGTGTATCCGGGTGGTATCTGTTTCAAGGCTGCGGTGTTGACGGCGTCTAATGGGATCTTTCCTGTTCCAGCCCCGGGGAAAGGAGGACTCTCTGGCACCTGCTTGGAATTATCCCCTCTTCTCGGCCTTGCATTTCTTTGCCTTCGGTGCTAGGAAACGACTTCCTCCTGCTAATAGCAGTCAAGGGCGAACTTCAGATAGGACACAGAAGGGGGATTTCCTTCCGAATTTCAGGGCTGTCAGCTCCAAGTTGCGAAAGTTTGGGAGTGCAGGATTTAG
Source organism: Gekko gecko (assembly GCA_029375565.1). Classification (NCBI taxonomy): domain Eukaryota; kingdom Metazoa; phylum Chordata; class Lepidosauria; order Squamata; family Gekkonidae; genus Gekko; species Gekko gecko. The sequence goes on along the minus strand of JAPDNY010000371.1, from coordinate 32,261 downwards.
GGGGTTATTACCACACAGTCCACCCTCCAAAGCAGCCCTTTCCTCCAGACAACGGGCGGGTGGGGCCTGGGGTTCCCCCAGAGTTGCAACTGATCTCCAGACGACAGAGGTCAGTTCCCCTGGAGAAGATGGCTGCTCTGGAGGGGGACTCTGTGGCCTTGTGCCCCACTGAGGTCCAGGGATGCCAGCCTCCAGGTGGGGCCTGGGGATCCCCTGGAATTCCAGCTCATCTCCAGACTGCAGAGATCAGTTCCCCTGGAGAAGATGGCTGCTTTGGAGGGGGGACTCTGTGGCCTTGTGCCCCCACTGAGGTCCAGGGATGCCAGCCTCCTGGTGGGGCCTGGGGATCCCCTGGAATTACAGCTCATCTCCAGACTACAGAGATCAGTCCCCCTGGAGAGAAATGGCTGCTTTGGAGGGGGGACTCTATGGCCTTGTGCCCCCACTGAGTTCCCTGTCCTCTTCAGGCTCCATCCCCAAATCTCCAGGGGTTTCCCAGCCTAGATCTGGCCACCCTTCTCCTGTATCCCCCACCATTGGCCAGGGGGAACTTTCCTTGTCCTATCTTGGTGCCGCTCACTTTCCTTGACCTACCTACGCACTGATCTGCATGACATAACTATTGTTATTTTCCATCTGGTGCTGAAGTGACTCTTCCTCTCCTCCGGCCCTGTGGTGGTTCAATGTGAGAAACCACTCGGCCTGACGCCGGCGGTACGTTTCCTCTCGATGCGTATGACTTACAAATCAGGAAATAGTGAGCAGGTTGTGAACATTCGCCGAACAAGTTATAAAATGCTGGCAACCATTTCCATTTTCCGAGAGTCACATGGGAGGGACGCGTGACCGAAGAGCTGGGAGCCCTTAAAGCAATTCTGCAGAATCTCACTTTGGAGGAAGAAAGCGTCCTGTCTCTTTAATAGGATTTTGATTCGCTTTATTTACTGTCTTTATATCCCGCTTTTCACCCCCACTGGAGACCCAAAGCGGCTTACGTAATTTCCCCTCTTTTCTGTTTTATCCTCACAATAGGGTTGCCGGGTCCCTTACCTGTTTGCAGCAGGAGAAGCTCCCGTTCCGGGACTTTTTGCATGTGTGCGCCGTGATGACATCATCTGGAAACGATGTCATCATGCTAGGCACATCACCGGGGGGGGGGCACTCTAGCATTTGGCCTGATGACTGAGAGTGTGGGAGGAGAGATGTCTATGAGGTGATTCTGTGTTCAGTTTGGTGTAGTGGTTAAGTGTGCGGACTCTAATCTGGGAGAACCGGGTTTGATTCCCCCACTCCTCCACTTGCACCTGCTGATGTGACCTTGGGTCAGTCACAAGCTCTGGCACAGCTGTTCCTGAAAGAGCAGTTTGTGTTAGAGTTCTCTTAGCCCTCACCGACCTCACAGGGTGTCTGTTGTGGGGAGGGGAAGGGAAAGGAGTTTGTAAGCCGCTCTGAGACTCCAAGTGAAGGGCGGGGTATAAATCCAATCTCCTCCTTCTTCTTCTTCTTCTTCTTCTTCTTCTTCTTCTTCTTCTTCTTCTTCTTCTTCTTCTTCTTCTTCTTCTTCTTCTTCTTCTTCTTCTTCTCCTTCTTCTCCTTCTTCTTCTTCTTCTTCTTGAAGAGACTAGTGTGGGTTTTTTGAGAGTCTGTATGACAGGAAGCAGTTGGAGTTTAGTTTAGCCTGTGTGGCTATGAGAGAGAGAGCTCAGCCTGTGTGGCTATGAGCAAGAGAGTTCAGCCTGTGTGGCTATATATATATATATGAGAGAGAGATATAAGCTTGTCAGAGTTGAGTTTTGGTGTATGAGAGATTGTGTGTGACGCCAAGCTTTCTCAGTTATATTTTCTTTCTTCAACAACCGTTCAAAAATACCCAGAAACCTATTTTGTTCTTTTATAAATAAATCATTATTTGTTTAAACTTATCCCAGCAATCAGAACAGTCCTTCCCCAGGGCCACATAGTCCTCTGAAGCGCCCAGTTACTGGGTCATTCTACCAAAAGAGTGAGATTTGGATTTTTAATTCCTGGTGGCAGCAGAAATCTACTAAGTTCATGTACACAAAGAGTGTTTTAAAGAAGAAACAGTCTCACTTCCCTGCCGTGAAAAGCTTCGACGGCCCAGTTCCACACTTGCATGGGTAGTATCGGAAAGATGTAGGCAATAAAGTTGATAACCAAAACACCTGGAAATGGCTCCAGAATGGGCACTTGAAGAAAGGAACAGAAGGAAATGAATAACTAGTTGTGCAAGAGCAGGCCCTTGAAACAAAAAGCGCAAAAGCCAAGACCCAGAAGACCAGGGATGACAGCAGATGCTGACTTTGCAAGACAAAGGATGACACAGTCGACCACATGGTCAGTGCTGGCAGTAAAATTGCTCAAACCGACTATAAAGAACATCATGATAGAGTTGCAGCTCTGTTGCACTGGGATCGTTGCAAGAAGTCCTGGCTTACCGTCAGTCATAAATTCATGGGAGCACAAACCAGACAAGATAACGAAGAACGAGGAAACGAAGATTCGTTGAGACTTCTGATTACAAAACAGATAAACGCCGGGAGCCTGATATAATCATCGCAGACAAAATGAGAAATAGGATTAGGATCATTGACGCTGCAATCTCAGGAGACAGCAGAATAGAGAAGAAAGAACAGGAGAAGGTCACAAAATACCAAGACCTATGAACGGAGTTAGAGCACCTCTGGGGAAAAGAAGGTGGTCATCATGCCAGTTGTCATTGGAGCCCTTGGAGCAGTGCCTAGAAGTCTCAGGAAATATCTGGGCATTCTGGGCACTGAACAAACAACACGCGCTCAGCGCTATAAGACGGTGTTGCTCGAAACAGCAAGAATCCTGCAAAGATACATCTGCAGTTCCCAAGAACGTGGCTAGATCTCAAATTGCAGAACATCATCTACCAAATATCTGACTGTGACTAACAATGGCAATGACGATGAGAACAACAGCAACAATTGGTGTTGAAACGGGCAGTTGAATTTTTCATAGTGTGGAGTTAAATAATATCACCTGGTAAATGTGTGCCTGTAAAGCGATGTCGAGTCTCAGCTGACATATAGTGACCCCAGCCAGGGGGTTTCAAGGCAAATGAGAAGCAGAGGTGGTATTCTAGTGTCCTCCTCTGCATAACAACCCCAGTCTTCCTTGGTGGTCTCCCATCCAAATATGGCGACCCCAGAGGGGCTTCCAAGGCAAGTGAGAAGCAGAGGTGTTTTGCCATTGCCTTCCTCTGCAGAGCCTTCCTTGGTGGTCTCCCATTTAGCTTTCCTCTTCTGGTGACCCCAGGAAGGGGCTCTCAAGGCTGCTTTCCTCTGCAGAGCCATCCTTGGTGGTCTCACATCCAAGCCCTGACCCTGCTTAGCTTCCAACTTATGGCGACCCCATCAAGGGACTTTCAAGGCAAGCAAAAAGCAGAGGTGGTTTGCCTTTGCCTTCCTCTGCAGAGCCTTCCTTGGTGGTCTCCCTTCCAAATACCAACCCTGCTTAGCTTCCAACTTGTGGTGACCCTAGCAAGGGGCTTTTAAGGCAAGTAAGAAGAAGAGGCGGTTTGCCATGGCCTTCCTCTGCAGAGCCTTTCTTGGTGGTCTCCCTTCCAAATACCAACCCTGCTTAGCTTCCAACTTGTGGTGACCCTAGCAAGGGACTTTCAAGGCAAGCAAAAAGCAGAGGTGGTTTGCCTTTGCCTTCCTCTGCAGAGCCTTTCTTGGTGGTCTCCCTTCCAAATACCAACCCTGCTTAGCTTCCAACTTGTGGTGACCCCAGCAAGGGGCTTTTAAGGCAAGTAAGAAGCAGAGGCGGTTTGCCATGGCCTTCCTCTGCAGAGCCTTCCTGGGTGGTCTCCCAACCAAGTACTGGACTCTGCTTAGCTTCCAGCTTCTGATGACCTCAAGCAAGGGGCTCTCGAGGCAAGTGAGGTGGTTTGCCATGGCCTTCCTCTGCAGAGCCTTCCTTGGTGGTCTCCTTCCCTTCCAAGTACGGACTCTGCTTAGATTCCAAATTATGGTGACCCCAGCAAGGGGCTTTTAAGGCAAGTAAGAAGCAGAGGCGGTTTGCCATGGCCTTCCTCTGCAGAGCCTTCCTGGGTGGTCTCCCAACCAAGTACTGGACTCTGCTTAGCTTCCAGCTTCTGATGACCACAAGCAAGGGGCTCTCAAGGCAAGTGATGTGGTTTGCCATGGCCTTCCTCTGCAGAGCCTTCCTTGGTGGTCTCCCTTCCAAATACCAACCCTGCTTAGCTTCCAACTTGTGGTGACCCCAGCAAGGGGCTTTTAAGGCAAGTAAGAAGCAGAGGCGGTTTGCCATGGCCTTCCTCTGCAGAGCCTTCCTGGGTGGTCTCCCAACCAAGTACTGGACTCTGCTTAGCTTCCAGCTTCTGATGACCTCAAGCAAGGGGCTCTCAAGGCAAGTGAGGTGGTTTGCCATGGCCTTCCTCTGCAGAGCCTTTCTTGGTGGTCTCCCTTCCAAATACCAACCCTGCTTAGCTTCCAACTTGTGGTGACCCCAGCAAGGGGCTTTTAAGGCAAGTAAGAAGCAGAGGCGGTTTGCCATGGCCTTCCTCTGCAGAGCCTTCCTGGGTGGTCTCCCAACCAAGTACTGGACTCTGCTTAGCTTCCAGCTTCTGATGACCTCAAGCAAGGGGCTCTCAAGGCAAGTGAGGTGGTTTGCCATGGCCTTCCTCTGCAGAGCCTTCCTTGGTGGTCTCCCTTCCAAATACCAACCCTGCTTAGCTTCCAACTTGTGGTGACCCCAGCAAGGGGCTTTTAAGGCAAGTAAGAAGCAGAGGCGGTTTGCCATGGCCTTCCTCTGCAGAGCCTTCCTGGGTGGTCTCCCAACCAAGTACTGGACTCTGCTTAGCTTCCAGCTTCTGATGACCTCAAGCAAGGGGCTCTCAAGGCAAGTGAGGTGGTTTGCCATGGCCTTCCTCTGCAGAGCCTTCCTTGGTGGTCTCCCTTCCAAATACCAACCCTGCTTAGCTTCCAACTTGTGGTGACCCCAGCAAGGGGCTTTTAAGGCAAGTAAGAAGCAGAGGCGGTTTGCCATGGCCTTCCTCTGCAGAGCCTTCCTGGGTGGTCTCCCAACCAAGTACTGGACTCTGCTTAGCTTCCAGCTTCTGATGACCTCAAGCAAGGGGCTCTCGAGGCAAGTGAGGTGGTTTGCCATGGCCTTCCTCTGCAGAGCCTTCCTTGGTGGTCTCCCTTCCCTTCCAAGTACGGACCCTGCTTAGATTCCAAATTATGGTGACCCCAGCAAGGGGCTTTTAAGGCAAGTAAGAAGCAGAGGCGGTTTGCCATGGCCTTCCTCTGCAGAGCCTTCCTGGGTGGTCTCCCAACCAAGTACTGGACTCTGCTTAGCTTCCAGCTTCTGATGACCTCAAGCAAGGGGCTCTCAAGGCAAGTGAGGTGGTTTGCCATGGCCTTCCTCTGCAGAGCCTTTCTTGGTGGTCTCCCTTCCAAATACCAACCCTGCTTAGCTTCCAACTTGTGGTGACCCCAGCAAGGGGCTTTAAGGCAAGTAAGAAGCAGAGGCGGTTTGCCATGGCCTTCCCTCTGCAGAGCCTTCCTGGGTGGTCTCCCAACCAAGTACTGGACTCTGCTTAGCTTCCAGCTTCTGATGACCTCAAGCAAGGGGCTCTCAAGGCAAGTGAGGTGGTTTGCCATGGCCTTCCTCTGCAGAGCCTTCCTGGGTGGTCTCCCAACCAAGTACTGGACTCTGCTTAGCTTCCAGCTTCTGATGACCTCAAGCAAGGGGCTCTCAAGGCAAGTGAGGTGGTTTGCCATGGCCTTCCTCTGCAGAGCCTTCCTGGGTGGTCTCCCAACCAAGTACTGGACTCTGCTTAGCTTCCAGCTTCTGATGACCTCAAGCAAGGGGCTCTCGAGGCAAGTGAGGTGGTTTGCCATGGCCTTCCTCTGCAGAGCCTTCCTTGGTGGTCTCCCTTCCCTTCCAAGTACGGACCCTGCTTAGATTCCAAATTATGGTGATCCCAGCAAGGGGCTTTCCAGGCAAGGGAGAAGCAGAGGTGGTTGGCCATCGCCTTCCTCCGCAGAGCCTTCCTGGGTGGTCTCCTTCCACAAACTGACCTTTCTTAACTTCCAGGAACCATGCTGCCTTCCCCTCCCCACCTGGTAAACGGCAGCTGATTAAACCTGCATTAAAAGGATAGGACCTTTTTTTCTCTCTCCAGGGAGTTGGCAACCCTGAATTGGCATTTATATTGCTCGGACTGTCGGATATTATGACCCTGCATGCGAGAGGATCTGGGGGGAAAGGGTTAAGAGAATTCTCTCACTCGGAGACACTGGGCAGTTGGTCCTATCCTCTTATTGGTTAGATATCGAGTCTCTTTGGCCCTTGCTTGCTTTCAGTTTGTTGTAGCGGTTAAGTGCGGGGATTCTAAGCTGGGAGAACCAGGTTTGATTCCCCACCCCTCCACTCGCAGCTGCTGGATGACCTTGGGCAAGCCATAGTTCTGACAAGAGCTGTCCTTGAAAAAGAGCAGTTTCTGTCAGAGCTCTCTCAGGCCCCGGTCACACGGAGAATTTGCCGCATGGAAGGCACAAATGTCAGGTGGATTTTCGGGGCGTGATCACACCGCAACATCTGGGAAGCGTAGCGCTCCTGTGGACAACCTGTGGCATCCTGCCGAAGATGCGGAATTAAAAAGTACCGCAGAAAGTGCACTAGTATCTGGAAAATGTGGGGCAAAGGTGGGCATCTGATCGCAGGAGTGCTAGTATCCCGTGGCATCTGGCGCCCGTCCACGTCCCATCGCAAACCGAGATCCAGAAGCGGTGGCTTGTGATCGCCGCTTGTGTGATCATACCGCGCCGCTTCTTTGCCACGCTTCAGCATTGCCGTGTGATCGGCAGCTAACAGCCTAAGTGCGGAGACTCGGGGGACCGTGTGAATCGGGCTACCACGCTTTATTTTGCTCCGGGGCAAACAGCCACACCTCCCCCCCCTGCATTATCTGGCCCGTGTGACTGGGGGCCTCCAGCCCCACCTGACCTCACAGGGTGTCTGTTGTGGGGAGGGGAAGGGAAAGGAGATTGTAAGCCACTCCGGGACTCCGAGTGAAGGGCCGGGTATAAATCCAGTCTCTTCTTATTCTTCAGTCACAAGTTCTCTCAGAGCTGTTCTCTCAAGGGCAGTCCTCGAAAGAGCTTCTCTCAGCCCCACCTGCCTCACAGGATGTCGGTTGTGGGGAGGGGAAGGGAAAGGAGATTGTAAGCCGCTCCGAGACTCTGAGTGAAGGGCGGGGTATAAATCCAGTCTCTTCTTATTCTTCAGTCACAAGTTCTCTTAGAGCTGTTCTCTCAAGGGCAGTCCTCGAAAGAGCTCTCTCAGCCCCGCCGACCTCACAGGGTGTCTGTTGTGGGGAGGGAAGGAAAGGAGCTTGTAACCCACTCTGAGATTATAAACAGGGTATAAATCCAATCTCCTCCTCCTCCTCCTCCTCTTCCTCCTCCTCCTCCTCTTCTTCTTCTTCTTCTTCTTCTTCTTCTTCTTCTTCTTCTTCTTCTTCTTCTTCTTCTTCTTCTTCTTCTTCTTCTTCTCGTTCTTCTTCTTCTCGTTCTTCTTCTTCCCTCTTATATAGGACCTCTCTTCTTCTCTCTTTCCTGGGCTTGGAACTGTAGCAAGTTATCCCTTTTGGAACTTAAATCTGTTCACAGTTAAGTTAAGTGCCCCTACAGGAGTACGTCACGTAAGATGTGCTTTTTACTTTTGTAAGTCAAACTTCTTTCTCCTGTTCCCACTGCAGCCAGATCACCTTCGTAATCGGTTTGAACCGCATTTCCCCCTTACACCGGGAAAATGTGGGGAATCGGGGATACTGCGAAAAAGCTTCTGTGCTGTCCACAGCAAGTGATATATATATATATATATATATTTTACATTTTCACCCAGAACAAACTGCCCGACTCATCGGGTTGTTGTCGGTAGGCAGAGGGAGGCTGTATTCTTGAGAGGGCCAGCAACCTGGAGTTCCAGGGGAATTACCAGTGAGATCAGAGTTTTATTTGGTCGGTTTCTGTTTGCACTGATAACTGGGTGAGGTTTGACCGCGTGAGTTTGCCGCCTTGCCCAAGAACAGAAGCCTCACTGACACACTTTATTTGGCGGGGGGGGGGGGGGCTGGTCTGAGCACATCCTCCAAACCACACCGTCCTCGAGTCGTACACACTGCCTTGGCGCTAAGCCTTTCTCGGGACAGCTAAAAGGGCATGCTTAATGCCACTGGGTGAGTGGTGGGGCGGATGCAGGCCTCCAGGTGGGGCCTGGGGATCCCCCGGAATTCCAGCTCAGCACCAGGCTGCAGAGATCAGTTCCCCTGGAGGAAACGGCTGCTTTGGAGGGGGACTCTGTGGCCTTGTGCCCCACTGAGGGTCAGGGATGCCAGCCTCCAGGTGGGGCCTGGGGATCCCCCGGAATTCCAGCTCATCTCCAGGCTGCAGAGATCAGTTCCCCTGGAGGAAACGGCTGCTTTGGAGGGGGGACTCTGTGGCCTTGTGCCCCACTGAAGGTCAGGGATGCCAGCCTCCAGGTGGGGCCTGGGGATCCCCTGGAATTCCAGCTCATCTCCAGGCTGCAGAGATCAGTTCCCCTGGAGGAAATGGCTGCTTTGGAGAGGGGACTCTGTGGCCTTGTGCCCCAGTGAGGTCCCTGTGTTCCCCAGGCTCCATCTCCACATCTCCAGGAGTTTCCCAACCTGGACTGGGCTGGAAAGCTTTCCTGTCCTTTGCCACCGGTGGCCACCTGGCAACCCAAACGGATGGCTGCTGTTCATACTACCCCACTTGTGGGGGGCAGTAAAGGAAGCAGATTGTCCAGCTGAATTTGACCAGAGGATGAAACAGTCTGCGTCTGGGAACCAGCTGTCAAGAAGCAACCCTTTGGAGATCGAGGATTTGGAGTTGCTTTTTTGGGGGGGGAGCCTGCTTGGGAGTGGCGGCTAAGTGTCGGTGCTGATAGTGTTGCCAACCTCCAGATGGCACCCAGAGACCTCCCACTATTACACTTGCTCTCCAGACGGCCAAGATCGGTTCCCCTGGAGAAAATGGCTTCTTTGGAGGGTGGTCTCTGTGGCCTTGTGCCCCACTGAGGTCCCTGTCCTCCCCAGGCTCCATCCCCAAATCTCCAGGAATTTCCCAATTGACAGTTGGCAATCCTAAGGGAGGGGGTACGGGGCTAGCTGGGGTTACCAGCCTCCAGACGGTGCCCAAATATCTCCCAGAAGGACCACTGACCTGCAGACCAATAAAATCAGTTTCTTTGGAGAAAATGGCTGCCGTGGAGGGTGGGCTCTGGCACATTAGACCCTGCTGAGGTCCCCCCTTTTCCCTCAGCCCCACCCCCAAATCTCCAGGAATCTCCAGCCTGGAGATGGCAACCCCTACCAAGAGGCACTACGAAGGAGCGTGCGGATGCTTGTTTTGTACATCTGAGGTACATTTCTGCACACACCTGCGTTGAAGCAACCTTAAAAGGCTCCGGGGGCAGTGGTGACCAGCTCCTAATAGGTCATTTCAGTGGTGAATGTGGGAACTCTTTTCAGTGCAAAGCTCGCTGGGTGGCCTCGGGCCAGCCACACCCTCTCAGCCTAACCTACCTCACAGGGTCGTTGTGAGGATAAAATGGAGGAAAGGAGAATGATGTCGGGATAATATAGGTCCTCACTGGGGGTGAAAGGTGGGTATAAAATCAATCAATCAATCAATCAATCAATCAATGTTTCTGTGAGAAAAGCAAAACCAGAGCCAGTTTGGTGTAGTGGTTAGAAGCACAGACCCTAATCTGGGAGAACTGGGCTTGATTCCCCACTCCTCCACATGCGGCTGCTGGGGTGACCTGGGGTCAGTCACAAGTTCTCTCAGAGCTCTCTCAGCCCCACCTCCCTCACAGGGTGTCTGTTGTGGGGAGGGGGAGGGGGAAGGGAGTTTGTAAGCCGCTCTGAGACTTCTTCAGGGAGTGAGGGGCAGGGTATAAACCCAATCAATTCTTCTTCATCATCTGGGAGAACTGGGTCTGAGCCTCCATTCCTCCATATGCAGCTGCTGGTGTGACCCTGGGTCAGTGACAACTTCTCTCAGAGCTGTTGCCACAAGAGCTGTTCTCCAGAGAGCTCTCTCAGCCCCACCTGCTCCACAGGGTGTCTGTTGTGGGGAGGGGAAGGGAAAGGAGTTTGTAAGCCGCTCTGAGACTCCTTTGGGTAGTGAAGGGCAGGGAATAAATCCAATCTCCTCTTCGTCCACTGTCAGTTCAGACTTTAACTTTCCACAGCTGTACATACCCTGAGACCAACCACAGCTGCACCTGTTGAATTTCTCCCTGTTCCATTTTGTCTCTCTTCAAGGGACAGCACCTCTCAGGGTTAAAGGGCCGTAGCACCATTAAACGCATGACTGCCACGGCAAGAGGGTCACCTGTTGAACTTCTGCCATTTCTGCTTCTGCTCTGTGTGAGAGGACTTTTCTTTAACTTACTTCAGTTAAGTTAAGCTCTGCACAAAGCTGTGACCGAAGGAACTTCCGGCATTTGGAAACCCGTAACCAGTTCGATCATTACAACAACACTAATGCCTAAAATCACTTGTTATTTCAACCACGGCTGACAAAAGGAAACACATTTAAAATAGAATGTTTAGAAAGAGCTACATAAAAAAGAGAAGTCACCCAAGAATAAACAACTCAGATGATTTAACGTGGAAATTTATCTTGACTCATGGGACTTTGTTTACGTTTGCCTCCCTTTTAGAGAAAACCTGTTGAAAATGATTTACAGGTGGCATCTAACTGTTTTAAGGCTGGCAGAGATCTATAAGACTGGTACCGACTTATGCTGATTCTGTAAAGAGGACAAGGCAGATTTCTTTCACGTGCCCTGGGCATGCATACAGGCCTCTTGTTATTGGAAGCAAGTGGCGAGAATTATATCACTTGGGTTGGAAAAAACAAATCCCCTGTTATCCAGAGACACTGCTGCTGAATTACCTACCTGAAATCCCCAGAAATCATCAAATGGTGCCTTATATATAACTAGCAATAAGGCCCATTGTAGACACAATACAACGAACTTTAGAAGGAAGGAAGGAAGGAAGGAAGGAAGGAAGGAAGGAAGGAAGGAAGGAAGGAAGGAAAAAGAAAGAAAGAAAGAAAGAAAGAAAGAAAGAAAGAAAGAAAGAAAGAAAGAAAGAAAGAAAGAAAGAAAGAAAGAAAGAAAGAAAGAAAGAAAGAAAGAAAGAGGGAGGAAGGAGGAGAAGAGGATGAAAGAGGATGGGAGGAGAAGAGGATGAAAGAGGGAGGGGAAGAATTCAAAGACATGGGGCATAAGGAAGGGAAAAAGAGGGAGGGAGGAAAAGAAAGGGGGGAAGGAGGGAGGGAGGGTAGGAATTCAAAGAGATGGGGAGGAAGGAAGGAGGGGAGGGGAAGAATGCAAAGAGAGAGTGAGGAAGGAAGGAAAGAAGAGAAAGGGGGAGGGAGGGATAGAAGGCAAAGGGAGGAAGGGAAAGAGGGAGAGAGAGAAGAGCAAGAGCTATGGAGAAGAGACAGAGGGAGGGTGAGGGGAACGAGGGGCCCTCCAGGTCTTACCCGTCTGGCACAGGGACCTCAGTAGGCCTTTCCCCGGCTGTCCACCACGGCAGGCAAGCAGGGAAAGGTGGCGCGGGGTCTTCAGTGGGCCCCTCTCCGCCCGCCTGCCATGGCGGGCAAGAGGGAAAGCAGGCATGGGGGCCTCAGTAGACCTTTCTCCACATGTCTGCTGCAGCGGGCAAGCAGGGAAGGTGGTGCGGGGTCCGGAAAGGTGGCACGGGGCCTCAGAAGGCGCGGGGAGATACCATGGGCCCTCTGGATCATTGGGCCTGGACGTCGGCCGAGGGACACCAAGGGTGAGAGGGTGGGCGGCGGTTTCCTCCTCTTGCAGCTCAGCTGGCTCCTGCCGTGGCCACGGATGAGCGTTGTGGCACTGCCATGGTCGTCCTCGGTGTCGCAAGCATCCTGGCCGCGGGGCGTCCATTGTCTTCAGTGGCTGTGTGTGAATTGAGCACAACAGGCCGGCTGCCAGCTGCGTGGGCGGGATTGAGGCCACAGGGCCACCCAGCAATTGGCAGGGGTTTGGAGTGGCAGGTCATGTGGCCAACTGATTTTGCTGTGCATTGAACCTTGCGAGACCACTACTCTTTTATATAATAGGGAAGGATGCATGGGGTGGAGAGAGCAGACCAGGACAACTTTTCCTTCCTCCCCCAAGATACTAGAACTCAAGGGCATCCAATGTAGCTGATGAGCTGTAGGTTCAGGACGGACAAAACGAAACACTACTTTACACAGAAAGTGATTAAAATGAGGGATTTTTGTGAGAGGATATAGTGACGTCCACAGGAATAAACAGAGTTAAAGGGGGATTAGATAGATTTATGGAGGATAAGTCTATCAACGGCTACCGGTCATGATGACTCCACATTCAGAGGCACTAATCCTCAGAGCCAGGAGGCAACATCAGAAGAAGGCCTCAGCTTCTATGTCCTGTTGCTGGCCCTCCAGAGGAACTGGCCGGCCCCTGTGTGAGACAGGATGCTGGACTGGATGGACCCTCCCTGGTCTGATCCTGCAGGGCTCTTCTGGTGTTCTTATCAGGGGCTCTCCACCCTGTTGCTGGCCCTCCAAAGGAACTGGTTGGCCACTGTGTGACACAGGATGCTGGACTAGATGGACTCTCACTGGTCTGATTCTGCAGGGCTCTTCTGGTGTTCTTCTCAGGGAAGGCCTCAGCCTCTCTGCCCTGTTGTTGGCCCTCCAGAGGAACTGGTTGGCCACTGTGTGAGACAGGATGTTGGACTAGATGGACCCTCAGTGATCTGACCCAGCAGGGCTCTTCTGATATTCCTATCAGGGGAAGGCCTCGGCCTCTCTGCCCTGTTGTTGGCCCTCCAGAGGAACTGGCTGGCCCCTGTGTGAGACGGGAGGCTGGACTAGATGGACCCTCAGTGGTCTGACCCAGCAGGGCTCTTCTGGTGTCCTTCTCAGGGGGAGGCCTCGGCCCCTCTGCCCTGTTGCTGGCCCTCCAGAGGAACTGGCTGGCCCCTGTGTGAGACGGGAGGCTGGACTGGATGGACCCTCCCTGGTCTGGCCCAGCAGGGCTCTTCTGGTGTTCTTTTGTCTGGAGATCAACAGTGGGAGGTCTAGGTGCCACCTGGAGGTTGGCAACCCCATGAGCACCGACCCTTTGGACTGGGCCTGGAAACAAGCCAATGGGCAGTACAGGGCTGTCTGACCTTTCCAAACTCTTGCTGGGGTCCCCACATTCTCCTAGTTCTTTGCCCCCACCATTCAAGGGAAAACAAGAATTTGCTTTTTCTTCACAGCAGCAAAACCTCTTGGCAGGGACCTTGGGAAAGCAGCTGAGCCAACTCCAAACATCTTTAAACACTGAGACAAGCCTTGGCACAGCCGGGGTGTTTGTGCGGATGCAGCCAATGGGCCAGAAGGCTCTGCCGCTGAGGTTCCCAACTTCCAGGTGAGGCCTGGAGATATGACGGAATGACAACGGATCTCCAGATACAGAGATCAGCTCCCCTGTAGAAAAATGGCTGGTGGGGGTGGAACTCTGTGACTTTATACCAGGGCTGGCCAAACTTGCTTGCACATAAGAGCCACACAGAATAAACATCTGATGTCTTGAGAGCTGCAGGACGTGAACAAATATTCCAAACACGTTTTTAATTGAAAAAATATGCAAATCAGCTTTTTATTAACATGAAACGAGACAGCTGGAAATAAAAGCGAAAGGGGTAAAAACAGATATTGGCAATGATAGTTATTTGCCCAATGATATTTGTTTGCTAAGGATATTTATTTGTCTAAGGGACAGAGAGAGGGGGAAGGGAAGGAAGGGAAGGAAGGAAGGGCAAGGAAGGAAGGAAGGAAGAAGGAAGAGAAAGAAAGAGAAGAAAGAAAGAAAGAAAGAAAGAAAGAAAGAAAGAAAGAAAGAAAGAAAGAAAGAAAGAAAGAAAGAAAGAAAGAAAGAAAGAAAGAGAAAAAGAAAGAAAGAAAAAGAAAGGAAGAGAGGGAGGGAGGGAGAGATGGGAAGGAAGGAATAGAGAGAAAGAGAGAGAGGTAGGAATAAAGAAAGAGAGAGGTGTGTAGGAAGGAAGGCAGGAAGAGAGAGGTGGGAAGGAAGGAAGGAATAGAGAGAGAAAGAAGTGGATAGAAAGAAAGAGGGAGAGAGGTGGGAAGGAAGGACTAGAGAGAAAGAGAGAGAGGTGGGAAGAAAGGAAGGAAGAGAGAGAGGTGGGAAGAAAGGGAAAGAAAGAGAGGGAGAGAGAGAGGTGGGAAGGAAAGAAGGAATAGAGAGAGAGAGGTGGGAAGAAAGAAAGAAAGAAAGAAAGAAAGAAAGAAAGAAGAGAGAGAGAGAGAGAGAGAGAGAGAGAAAGAAAGAAAGAAAGAAAGAAAGAAAGAAAGAAAGAAAGAAAGAAAGAAAGAAAGAAAGAAAGAAAGAAAGAAAGAAAGAAAGAAAGAAAGAAAGAAAGAAAGAAAGAAAGAAAGAAAGAAAGAAAGAAAAAGATGAGATGGAAAGGGAGGGAGAGGTGGAAAGAAAGCAACTCCGACTTTAAATATGTCCTCCAAGACACAACCACACACCCCACGCTGGCTGCCTTGGCTTGAAGAACGAATTTAAGGAGAAAAATGCCTTCTCCACGCCAGCAAGGTGGGGGTGGGGGCCCCCTTTGAGAACGCATTTAAATTTAAAGTTGCTTTCTTTCTCTGCTCCCCTCCACCTCAAGCCTACCCAGGGGGTGAACGCTGGCTGGGGAAGGGAAGACCGATCAGAGAGGCATGTCCCCCACCTCGCTTCACCAGCTGCCCTACCGGGAGCCCCACAATGTGTGTGAAAGAGCCACATGCGGCTCCCGAGCCACAGTTTGGCCAACCAGGAGTTCATGACTCTACTGGAGTTGGCAATGTAATGCCTAGAACACAGGGTCACCAGCTGTGTGTTAGGAAATATCAGGAGATTTGGGGGTAGAGCCCAGGAGGGGCAGGGTTTGAGGACAGGAGGAACCTCAGTGGGGTACAATGCCTGAAGAGTCCACCCTCCGAAGCCACCATTTCCTCCAGAAGAAATGATTTCGGTCATCTGGTGATCAATTGTAATAGTGGGAGATCTCCAGGTACCAAGTGGAGGTTGGCAATCTTGCTGGAACAGGAGGAAGAGCCAGAAGGACTGATGCCTTCTCTATACAGGGACAGACTAACCAGACAACTCCATTTTTACCCTGACCTGCCAGGGAGTTTGTGGTTCCCTTCCCCATTTTCTATTATAACCATGAAAATAGATTCAGGCAGGTAGTGTGTGGATCTGAAGCAGCAGTTTGGTGTAGCGGTTAGGAGTGCGGACTTTAATCTGGGAGAACTCCTTCACATGCAGCTGCTGGTGTGACCTTGGGTCAGTCACAAGTTCTCTCAGAGCTCTCTCAGCCCCACCTACCTCACAGGGTGACTGTTGTGGGGAGGGGAAGGGAAAGGGAAAGGAGATTGTAAGCCGCTCTGATACTCCTTCAGGTAGTGAAGGGTGGGGTATGAACTCAATCTCCTCCTCCTCCTCCTCCAGATTGGAGCCAGTTTGGTGTAGTGGTTAAGAAAGCAGACTCTAACCTGGGAGAACTGGGTTTGATTCCCCACTCCTCCACATGCAGCTGCTGGAGTGACCTTGGGTCAGTCACAAGTTATTTCAGAGCTGTTCTCTCAAGGGCAGTCCTCCAGAGAGCTCTCTCAGCCCCACCTACCTCACAGGGTGACTGAAGTGGGGAGGGGGAGGGAAAGGGGCTGAAGAAGACGGCATACACACAAAAGCTTATATCTTGAATAAAACTTTGGCCCCAGTCACACGGAGCATTTGCCCCACAGAAGGCACGATAGTCTGGCGGATTTTCCAGGCACGATCACACCGGAACATCTGGGAGGCGTAGCGAACCCATGGCCAACCCATGGCGTGCCGCCAAAGACGCGCATTTAAAAGGTACCTGGATCAACCTACTGGCAAATGGTTTGCCATGGGCTGCCTACGGACTCCCGCAGTGTGATCACGCCGGTCCGCGGCCTATTCCCCTGGGTCGTCCTCTTTGCTGCATGCACTGACGGAGGAAACCCCGGTGTGCCGCCGGCGCGTCTGATCACCTGATGGCGGATCAGATTGCGATGGCACAAATAGCCACGCCTCCCCCTCCCCAGGTTATCTGGCCCGTGTGACCAGGGCCTTTGTTGGTTTTAAAGGTGCCACGCTGACTTGAACTTCGTTCTGTTATAACCATGTTATGACTCAGATACCGCCGGAAACCCTTGGTCTATAGATAGGCATCCGTGCCTCATTTAGAGAGTCAATCTCTAGAGACCGAAAACTTCCAAGAGCGACAGCTCTCCTGAATATTAGGATTAGCCAGTTTGGTGTAGTAGTTAAGTGCGAGGCCTCTAATCTGGGAGAACTGGGTTTGATTCCCCACTCCTCCACTTGCACCTGCTGGATGACCTTGGGCCAGCCATAGTTCTGATAAGAGCTGTTCTTGAAAAACAGCAGTTTCTGTCAGAGCTCTCTCAGCCCGGCCTACCTCCCAGGGTGTCTGTTGTGAGGAGGAGAAGGGAAGGGAGTTTGTAAGCCGCTCTGAGACACTTTTGGGTAGTGAAGGGCGGGGGTATAAACCCAATCTCTTCTCCACTTCTTCCAGTTCTGTCAGAGCTGTTCTCTCAAGAGCAGTTTCTGTCAGAGCCTCTCTCAGCCCCACCTACCTCACAGGGTGTCTGTTGTGGGGAGTGAGAAGGGAAGGGAGTTTGTAAGCCGCTCTGAGACACTTTTGGGTAGTGAAGGGTGGGGTATAAATCCAAGTTCTTCTTCTTCTTCTTCTAGCTAGTCAAAAGAAGAAAACAAAGGCCTGTTCCTTGAACGGAGGGTTAATATAGGATTGCCAGTTCTGGGTTGGGCAATTCCTTGTGGTTTGGGGCTGGAACCCAGGTAGGGCGGGGTTTGGACAGAGTAGGGACCTCCACCAGGTATAACGCCAGACAGTCCACCCACTGGAGAAGCGATCTCTGGAGTCTGGAGCAGTGTTCCCTCTAAGCTGAGTCAGCGTGCGCTAGCTCACAAATTTTAGCCTCCGGCTCACACATATTTTTTTTTAATAATTTTTTTTTTTTGTTTTCTATAACACAAACAAAACATCCACAAAAACATACAGAAAAAACATAAAACTGGGGGTCCTTTGCTTATAGAAACATCTTGTCGCCGGGCATCTAACCATTTAGAATACAACCTTGAAATAATCATTCCTTTTCTGCAATCTTTGAAACATAGAACAGCTTCATCTCAGCCTATGCCTTTTCTTCATCTTGCTTAAATCCCTTAACCTGACATAGTGAATATATAGTTCCCGTAACATCTGTAGAACCTTGACCACGTGTTTTCGAATGTCTCTTCGGCGCAGCGCTTCAAAATTAAAGTGAGTTTGTCCGTCTCTGCTGCTTCTAGTATTTTATTAACACATTCTTCTTTCTTTGGATTATCTCGGCTCCAATGTTCCCTCTAAGCTGTGGAGTCTTGTGAGCAAAAATTCTACTTCGTGAGCTACTGGCGTGAAAGTTGTAAGCAAGTGATTTGGCTACTGCACAAAATTAGTTTGCTCTGGAGCCATCCCTCCTGAGCAAAGACAAAAATGTGTGAGCCAGAGGCTAAAACACTGTGAGCCAGCTCACACTAGCTCAGCTTAGAGGGAACACTGCTTGGCTCCCCCAGTATTCTGCAAATAGTATTCTAGCAGACGTAGTTATACACATTGTGAGGTAAATATCCTCTCTTCTAAAGTTCTCTGGTAAAATGTTTAACAATAACGCCTCTGGGGTAAACGGTGCTGTACATTTCAGTATGCTCTGTAAAGTTTCATGTATCCATATCCAACATTTCTTAGCTCTATCACATAGCCACCACATATGATAAAATGATCCTGTCTTAGTTCAGGAAGGAAGGCTCCAGGGCAAACTACTTTATGCAGCAGCCAAATTGCTCGCTCTTAACTTTTAACGTCAGTAACTCACAAAGAAGGGTTTTGCTCACAAGATTCCACAGCTTAGAGGGAGTGTTGGTCTGGAGATCAGGTGTAACGCTGAGAAATCTACAGCCCCCACCAGGAGGCTGGCAACCCTCGATCAATGGTAGGTTATTTACCCCACTCGGTGCTGTTAGGAGCTGCGGTGGCTCGAGTGGTTAAGACGCTGAACTGCAGGCTATGGAAGGTCAGTAGTTCAGCAGTTCGAGACCCGAGAGTGCCACATGATGGAGTGAGCTCCCGTCTCTAGTTCCAGCTCCTGACAACCTAGCAGTTCGAAAGCAAGAAATTGCACTTTGGTGGGAAGGTAACAGCGTTCCGTGCGCCTTGGTGTTTAGTCATGCCGGCCACATGACCACGGAAATGTCTTCAGACAGCGCTGGCTCTTCGGCTTTGAAACGGAGATGAGCACCGCAACCCTAGAGTTGGATTCGACTGGCTTTCAAGCAAGGGAACCTTTATCTTTATCTTTGCTGTGCTGTTATTTACTATCATGCCAAAAAAAAACACCCTTTCACTGCTCATTTTCACACAATCAGCCTCTATTTAAAGGACAGAACGTTTTTCTCTTGGCCTCTCTATAGAGTACAGGTATGCACACTTCCAAAGGGCATTCCTATGCTGCTCAAATACAAAATGAAGATAGCAGACAGGCCAAAAACAGGGGCAGAGTCTGTGCGCTTCCTGCTTCTTAGGAAATAGCTCACTTGAACTAGAGTTGCCAGCTCAAGGAGGGAAGATTTCTAGAGATTGGGGGGGTGGAGCCGGGGGAGGGACCGCACGAGGGCACAAGGCCACAGAGCCCCCCTCCAAAGCAGCCATTTCCTCCAGGGGAACTGATCTCTGCAGTCTGGAGATGAGCTGGAATTCCGGGGGATCCCCAGGCCCCACCTGGAGGCTGGCATCCCTGAACCTCAGTGGGGCACAAGGCCACAGAGTCCCCCTCCAAAGCAGCCGTTTCCTCCAGGGGAACTGATCTCTGTAGTCTGGAGATGAGCTGGAATTTCGGGGGACCCCCAGGCCCCACCTGGAGGCTGGCATCCCTGGACCTCAGTGGGGCACAAGGCCACAGAGTCCCCCTCCAAAGCAGCCGTTTCCTCCAGGGGAACTGATCTCTGTAGTCTGGAGATGAGCTGGAATTCCGGGGGATCCCCAGGCCCCACCTGGAGGCTGGCATCCCTGGACCTCAGTGGGGCACAAGGCCACAGTGTCCCCCCTCCAAAGCAGCCATTTCCTCCAGGGGATCTGATCTCTGCAGTCTGGAGAGGAGATGGAATTCCGGGGGATCCCCAGGCCCCACCTGGAGGCTGGCATCCCTGAACCTCAGTGGGGCACAAGGCCACAGAGTCCCCCCTCCAAAGCAGCCGTTTCCTCCAGGGGAACTGATCTCTGTAGTCTGGAGATGAGCTGGAATTCCGGGGGATCCCCAGGCCCCACCTGGAGGCTGGCATCCCTGGACCTCAGTGGGGCACAAGGCCACAGAGTCCCCCCTCCAAAGCAGCCATTTCCTCCAGGGGAACTAACCTCTGCTGCCTGGAGATGAGCTGGAATTCTGGGGGATCCCCAGGCCCCACCTGGAGGCTGGCATCCCAGAACCTCAGTGGGGCACAAGGCCACAGAGTCCCCCCTTCAAAGCAGCCATTTCCTCCAGGGAGAACTGATCTCTGCAGTCTGGAAATCAGATCCCCAGGGCACATCGGCTGACTGCGAACCCTATCTAAAACTCATCTCCCTGACCTGTTAGATTTCTGGGTGCAGGGAGATGTTTATATACGAGAAAAATTGCTATGTAAACCGCTCAGAGCCTCCGGGATTGAGCGGTATAGAAATTGAAATAATAAATAATAATAAATAATAAATAAAAAGCATTCGGTTGTGCAATCTCCATTGGCAACCTGAAGAGGGCCCATCTGCTAACAGTTAGCAGTAATCTGTTGTTTGGAGAGGGGAGGCCTCTGAGATGGAAGCGAAGGCACGCAGGGTCTTGAGAAAGGATAATCGCTTTGCTCTGTTTTTACCCAACTAGGGTTGCAAAAGAGTTGTAAACTCCCTGCCTCACCCTGGGTAAAAAGCAGCCCGGTTTACTCAGGTCGAGGGTCCCAGATTAGAATCTGTACTCCTAATCACTGCGCCACAGTAGCTCAGGAACATAACTGGGAACGAAGAAGAAGAAGAAGAGGAGATTGGATCGATACCCTGCCCTTCACTTGGAGTCTCAGAGCAGCTTACAAACTCCTCTCCCTTCTCCTCCCCACAACAGGCACCCTGGGAGGCGGGTGGGGCCTACCTCACAGGGTGTCTGTTGCGGGGAGGGGAAGGGAAGGGAGTTTGTAAGCCGCTCTGTCACTCCGAGTGAATGGCCGGGTATAAATCCAGTCTCCTCCTCCTCCTCCTCCTCCTCCTCCTCCTCCTCCTCCTCCTCCTCCTCCTCCTCCTCTTCTTCTTCTTCTTCTTCTTCTTCTTCTTCTTCTTCTTCTTCTTCTTCTTCTTCTTCTTCTTCTTCTTCCCATTTAGGTAGAGGAACTGAGGAAGTCTGTTTCAATGTATCTGAAGAAGTGGGCCTACCCACGAAAGCTCATGCCCAAAATTAAGATCTGTTGGCCTTAAAGGTGCTGCCGGACTCAGAAGAACAGAAGAACAGAAGAACATAAGAGAAGCCAATGTTGAATCAGGCCAGTGGCCCATCCAGCCCAACACTCTGTGTTCACACAGTGGCCAGAAATACCACGTGCTATCAGGAGGTCCAGCAGTGGGGCCAGGACACTAGAAGCCCTCCCACTGTTGCCCCTCCAAGAATACAGAGCACCACTTGCTGAGAATTCCCATCTATACCCTGTGGCTAATAGCCACTGATGGACTTCTGCTCCAGATGTTTATCTAATTCCCTCTTGAACCTGTCCATGCTTGTAGCTGCCACCACCTCCTGTGGCCGTGAATTCCATGTGTTAATCACTCTTTGGGTGAAGAAGGACTTCCTTTTATCCGTTCTAACCCAACCGCTCAGCAATTTCAATGAATGCCCACCATTTCTTGTATTGTGAGAAAGGGAGAAAAGTACTTCTTTCTCAACCTGCTCAATCCCAGGCATAATCCTGTAAACCTCGATCATGTCACCCCTCAGCCGTCGTTTCTCCAAGCTAAAGAGCCCCAAGCGTTTTCACCTTTCTTCATAGGGAAGGTGTTCCAACCTTGACTCAAACTTTGTCGTGTTGCTGTAGACCGACAGGGCCACCCACCTGAATCTGAAGATGCGCTGTAATTCCGGGAGATACTCAGGCCCCAACAGGAGGTTGGCAACCTAACCGTGGGGAAATGAGGTATGCAGACAAGGAGCTTGTTGTGGCTGGAGGGAAACAACATCACATTCCTTTCAGCCTCCATTAAAGGGGCAGGTAAAGTAAAGGTAAAGGTTCCCTTGCTCAAAAGCCAGTTGAATCCGACTCTAGGGTTGCGGTGCTCATCTCTGTTTCAAAGCCGAAGAGGCAGCGCTGTCTGAAGACGTTTCCGTGGTCATGTGGCCGGCATGACTAAACACCAAGGCGCACGGAACGCTGTTACCTTCCCATCGAAGTGGTACCTATTTATCTACTTGCAATTTCTTGCTTTCGAACTGCTAGGTTGGCAGGAGCTGGAACTAGAGACGGGAGCTCACTCCGTCATGTGGCACCTGGGTCTTGAACTGCTGAACTACTGACCTTCCACAGCCTGCAGTTCAGCGTCTCAACCACTTAATTTAATGTAATTTAGTTTAGTTTAATTTAATGTGTACCCTGCCCTTCCCCCAAGCAGACTCAGGGCGGCTTACGTTGGTTGGTACATGGAAAACCATTAAAATCCACATAAAATCATTTAAACAATTCAGTTACAAGTAAGATCGTAAAAACCAGGGCTATTTTGGGGCAGGAACGCACAGGAACGGAGTTCCGGCTAGCAAGTCCTGAGTTGGCCACTCCCAGCAGGAACTCATTAGCATAACAGGCCACACACCCAACAGCAGAAACTCATTAGGATTGGCTATATTAGGGGTGTGTGGCCTAACATGCAAAGGAGTTCCCGCTACCAAAAAAAAAGCCCTGGGTTTTGACAACAAACAAGGTAAACAGAATAAGAAGCAAAAGGTGGGTGTGGCCGGATGACCCCACTTCTGGTAACATGGGGGTGTGGCCTAGTATGCTAATGAGCTGTGCTGTCAGGGGTGTGGCCTGATGTGCTAATGAGTCTCCTGCTGTTGGGTGTGGCCTATTATGCAAATGAGTTCCTGCTGGGCTTTTTCTGCCAAAAAAGCCCTGCGTAAAACCATAAAATCATAAAGTTCTGGCAATATTTCATTAATTACTTCCTTAAGATGGTATACTAAAGAGTGCGTACAAAGAGACAGTTTTCCAGCTCAGCGATCTTCCGAAGTCACGCGGCGGCACAGGCCAGATGTCAAAATTAAGGGCCCGGATCTATAACTACGATTGTTGGTGGTAGTAGTGAAGGCAGCTCCTTAGTCAAAGGCCTGGCGGAAGAGCTCCGTCTTCCAGGCCCTGCAGAACTGTAAAAGATCCCGCAGGGCCCTGATCTCTTCCGGGAGCTCATTCCACCAGTACGGAGCCACCACTGAGAAGGCCCTGGCCCTTGTCTCAGCCAGCCTGGCATCCTTGGGACCTGGGAGAGTCAATCGATTCTGAGACCCCGACCGTAGTGCTCTCTGGGGTATGTATGGGGAAAGGCGGTCCCTCAGGTATGTCCCTCTCCATCCTTATTGCCCCTGGCATCATCCAGCCTTGTCCAACTGTTGTATAGTGGGTTAGACGCATAAAGAAACCACAGACAGCGATGTAGTGATCAGCATGGTTCGCTATTATACAACACGAGACACTGGTAACTGGCCCGGAGGCCAACTATATACATTAGGGAGGGGCCGCCCCCTGGTACCATTGGCGGGTTTGAATTCCCGCCGCCGTTCCCATTGGTCCCCCTACGCGGGAGCCAGGAACCTCAGTCCCATTGTTCTCAGGTACTCAAGCTCTGGCTCTTCGTTGATGGCACGATGTTGTCTCCAGACACAACACCCCTCCCCCCATAGTCCCGATCCTGTCTAGGTGACATAGTCCTTCAGGTATGCGGGGGCTCTGCGTTCCCTGGTGGACCGTCGTGGTGTAGGCGTTGGGGTTTCTCCGCAGCCAAGTCTTGGTGGTGTGGTGGGGCCTGCCCCTCACCTCCTTCCGCTGGGGAAGGGTGCGCCGTCTGGCCCTCGGCTGATGAGGCCTCGGGCATACTGAGCTGCCCGTCGCTGGGGTCCGCCTCTCTGCGGTCTCGTTCCGCCTCGGGCTCTCCCTCAGCTTCTCGTGGGGCCTGCTCCACCTCCCCTTGGTTTCCCCGGTCTCCTACCGTTGGAAGTAGGCGCCGCCTTAGCTGGTCCACGTGGCGCCGCAGAACCTGCCCGTCATTTGTCGACACCTCATAGGAGACAGGGCCGGTGGGGCGGATTACCTTTCCTGCTATCCACTCCGGGCCTCGGGCATAGTTCCTTGCGAACACCGGGTCCTCTGGGAAGAAACCCCGTGGTGCCTCCCGGTCCTCGACCCAGTTCCGTCCTGTTGGAGCCCTGTCGGGGTGCAGGCGGTCCAGGAGGATGGCGGGTCACCGGCCCATGAGAAGCTCCGCGGGGCAGTGGCCACTGACCGGGTTGGGTGTTGTCCGGTTCGCCAGCAAGAACCGGGCTATGCGTGACTCCCAGTCCCCCTCGGTCAGGCGGCTTAAAGCTTCCTTAGCCGTGCGGACCATGCATTCCGCTTGGCCGTTCGTGGCAGGGTGGAAGGGCGCTGACCTGATATGCCGGATCAAGTTGTCCCGCAGGAACCGCTGGAATTCCTCGGATGTGAACGCCGGGCCGTTGTCGGAGACGATGGTGTCCGGCAAGCCATGCGTGGCAAATATCTTCCGGAGGGCTCGGATGGTGGCGCTTGCGGAGGTGGAGGAGACTGGGCTCACCTCCAGCCACTTGGAGTACGCGTCCACGGTGACCAGGAATGTTAACCCGTGGAAGGGCCCGGCGAAGTCGATGTGGAGCCGGGACCACGGGGTCCTTGTTGACTCCCATGCCTGGGTGGGTGCACATGGTGGGCTTGGCCGGACCTCTTGGCAGATCTGGCAACGCTTCACCCAGGCCTCTATTTCCCCATCGATGCCTGGCCACCAGACGTAGCTCCGGGCGAGGGCCTTCATCCGCACGATGCCGGGGTGTGCCTCGTGCAGAGCCTGCAGGACCTGTTGCTGGAGTGCGCTGGGGACTACGACCCGGTCCCCCACAGCAGGCAGCCCTTGTGTGCCGATGGTTCCTCGCGCCGCATTGTAAATGCGCTGAACTCCGGGCCCGCCGAGGCCGTAGGCCACCCCCTCACCACCCAGCCGAGAACCCGGGATATGGGGTCACGGGCTGAGCGGCGGGCGATGTCCGTGGCCTGGAGAGGGGCGTCTGGAAGACCCTCCAACTGGAGGACATGATGAGCTGGGGCCGGGTCCACCCCTTCGTCTGGCAGGGGGAGGCGGCTCAGTGCGTCTGCATGTCCCATTGCCTTGCCTGGCCGGTGCTGGAGCGTGTAGTTGTAGCCCGCCAAGAAGATGGACCACCGCAAGACCCGAGGGGATAGTACCTGTGGCGTCCGGCGGTCCGCCGCGAAGAGGCCCAGCAGCGGCCGGTGGTCTGTGACGACTGTGAAGGGACGGCCATAGACGAAGTCGTGGAACTTCTTCACCCCGGCCACGACTGCCAGTCCCTCGCGGTCTATCTGGGCGTAGTTCCGCTCGGCCGCAGACAGGGTCCGCGAGTAGTACGCGACCGGGACCTCCCGGCCGTCCGGGGAGACGGTGCGCCAGCACGGCTCCCACCCCATATGGAGACGCATCGCAAGCCAAGACCACGGGCAGGGTCTCGTCGAAATGTGCCAGGACCGCGTTCGAGATGAGCAGGGCCTTGACGGCCCGGAACGCAGCAGCCTGATGCGGGCCCCAGACCCAGGGTGCCTTTTTGTCGAGCAACCTGTGGAGGGGCTCGGCTACCGCCGCCTTGTGGGGGAGAAAGGCGTGGTAAAAGTTCAAGAGTCCGAGAAAAGCCTGGAGCTTGGCTTTGGAGGTCGGGGGCGGCGCTTCCACGATGGCCTTCACCTTGTCCCGGGCCGGGTGGAGTCCCTCTGCGTTCACCGTGAAGCCCAAGAAGTCGACGGATGATACCCCGAGCTGGCACTTCTCGCGCTTGACCTTGAGGCCGGCGTCCCGGAAACGGCTGAGGACCATGCGGAGGCGGGAGGCGAACTCATCAGGCGTGGCGGCGGCGATCATCACATCATCGAAGAATGGTGTGACGCCGGGGATCCCTTTGAGGAGAGAGTCCATCAGTTGCTGGAAAATTCCGGGTGCCACGCTCACCCCGAATTGCAGGCGATTGACCCTGAAGGCCCCCCGGTGTGTTACAATTGTTTGGGCCTCTGCTGTCGGCCCATCGACAGGCAGCTGCTGGTAAGCTTGGGCCAGATCTAGTTTGCCGAAGATCTTGGCCCCTGCCAAGGTGGCCAGAACATGGCTCACCACTGGGACCGGGTAGGCATGGTCCTGCAATGCCCGATTTATCGTGCATTTATAATCCGCGCAGATGCGGACATCCCCGTTCGGTTTAATGGGGGTCACGATCGGGGTTTCCCACACTGCGTGAGAGACCGGCTCCAACACCCCTTGCGCCACCAGTCGGTCCAGTTCCGCGTCTATTTTGGGTTTTAAGGCAAACGGAACGGACCTGGCACGCATGCGGATAGGGGCCACTGTGGGGTTGAGTTGTAGCGAAACCGGGGGCCCGTGTATCGGCCCCGGGACCCGTCGAAAACGGATGGGAACTCGCGGCACACTTCCTGGAAGTCGCGGGTTGCGCAATGCTGGACCCCCTCGATCGCGATTCCTAGGGGTCCAAACCAGGCCCTCCCCAGGAGGCTAACTAGGTCGCCCTCGACTACGAGCAAGTCCAAGTGACCCTTGAAGCCCCGGTACTGCACCCTGAAACTCCCGACCCCCTTCACTGGCACTCGGTTTCTCTGAAAGTCCATGAGCGTCACGGGTGATGGCCGCAAGCGGGGGCCCTCTTTGGGCAAATCTGTCTTAATGTGGCCTCCGAAATGATGGAACAGGCGGAGCCCGAATCGAGTTCCATTTGTAAGGGGGCCCCCTCTACTTTGATCCGGACGTATATTTTTGGGGTAGAGGCCTGACTGGGGAGTTTCAGTACCTGTGTTCGGGCGGCCGGGGCGTTGGTCAGTTGGTATAGGTCCTCCTCCAGGGGCGCGCAGTCCTCGAAGTGCGCCTCAGACCTGCGGCGGGGCGGTTTTGCGCTGCGCGTGATGGCTTGGACCGGCAAACCCTTGCGATGTGGCCCGTGCGGCCGCAGTCCCAACATGTGGCGTCCCGGAACCGGCACGATCTCCTCTCATGCTGCCCTCCGCAGCTGGCACACTCCTGCGCCGCCGAGCCGGGTTGCTTGCGTGCGGAGCTAGCGGACAGTGCTGGCGGGTGATGCTGGGCTAGTGTGCGGTGTACCTCGGGGTCGTCGATGTCGCTGTTCCCGGGGGAGGCCACACGATGCGTCGCGGTGGTGGTGGTCGGGTGTGACCTCTCCCATGCCGTGGCGGTGGCTAACGCTGAGGTGATGGTCACCTTCTCGCCCTCCATTATTCGGCGCCGGAGTTTCTCCTCCCTGAGGCCTGCGACGAAATGGTTGCGGAGAGCCATCTCCAAGTGCTCTCCGAAGGCGCAGTCGGCCGCCAGGCGGCGGAGCTCTCCGAGGAACTCCGCGGCGGTTTCTTTGCCCTGCTGGTTCCGATGCTGGAAAACCACGTGGCATGTCATCTCCGACGGCTTTGGGGAGTAGTAGTTCTGCACGGCCTTTACAATCTCGTCGACCATGCACCCCTCCACCTTCTTGGGAGAGAGAAGGTATTGGGCCAGATCCACGATCACGGAGCCGCAAGAGCAGAGCAGCAGTCCTCTCTTTCGGTCTTCGTCCGTGATCTGATAGAACACGAAGGCTTGCCGCAAACCCGTGACCCAGGCTCCCCATCGTTGGGGCTGGGAAGCGTCGAACGGCGGTAGCAGCCCGGATCCTGGAGCGATGGCCATTGTGCTAGTCGGCGGCAGCGACACGGCTCTGGATTCACCCTCGGAGGCGCTCATGGAGGATGCCCGTGGAGCGGTGGAGCGAGTCTTCGGTAGCATTGTCCGACAGCCCGGCTGGAGCGCTCAACAGGATCCCACCTTCGTCGCCATTGTTGTATAGTGGGTTAGACGCATAAAGAAACCACAGACAGCGATGTAGTGATCAGCATGGTTCGCTATTATACAACACGAGACACTGGTAACTGGCCCGGAGGCCAACTATATACATTAGGGAGGGGCCGCCCCCTGGTACCATTGGCGGGTTTGAATTCCCGCCGCCGTTCCCATTGGTCCCCCTACGCGGGAGCCAGGAACCTCAGTCCCATTGTTCTCAGGTACTCAAGCTCTGGCTCTTCGTTGATGGCACGATGTTGTCTCCAGACACAACACCAACCGTTTGGGTTGCCAGCTCTGGGTAGGGAGAAATGTGGAGATTTGGGGAGTGGAGCCTGAAGAGGGCGGGGTTTGGGGAGGGGCGGGGCCTCAGTGGCCATTTTCTCCGGGGGAACTGATCTCAGTCGCCTGGAAATCAGCTGTACTCCCAGGAGTCCTCCAGCCGCCACCTGGAGGCTGGCAACCCTATACCCCTGAAATACCAAAAGTTTGCATCGCGAGTTTTACTTTGCAAAGCGATGCGATTCGTTTTCTTCTTCTCTAATGACTCCGAAAAAACTTCAGCTGCAGCCCCGGGGCTGCGCTCACCCAGTTATTCCGCTTCTGACAAACACAAGTCTTTAAAAAACAATTTGCATCCAACCCGAGGCCGCCGGGCATCTTGCTTTCAGTCCCCTAGGTAGCTGAGGGAAAACAGAACATGCGATCTGGCCTGATGTAAGACTTCCCCTTCCTTCCTGCCCAGAGTCAGCGGCTCTGCTCCGTGGCACCAGACGGGCCGCCTACACTCGCTTTTCAGGAAGTGTGTATTTTTGTACGAGTTCGAAACACATCAGGTCTGAGCCTGACACCCTCTCCTGAGCGGTTCCCTCACCCTTCCGGATCCAGGGGTCGCCAGTAGCCTAGGAGGAAAAACGTCCTGTCCCTTAATGAGATGCAGGGATTTTTTTTTGGTAGAAAAAGCCCAGAAGGAACTCATCAGCACAATAGGCTACACACAACAGCAGGAACTCATTAGCCTATTAGGCCACACCCATGACAGCACAGCTCATTCGCATATTGGTCAGCTCTGCCTTCCCACCACTTGGGAACAGTGACCATAATGTCACTGAGTTTAACATCTGTACAGATAGGGAGTTGCCCAAAAAGACTGATGCAACCACTTTTAACTTTAAAAGGGGTAACTTCTGTGGTATGAGGGGACATGTGAGGAAGAAATTGAAAGGAAGAGTGGAGAAGGTCAAAACCATTGGGGAAGCTTGGAGACTATTCAAAAATACAGTCCTAGAAGCTCAGAAAAAATATATACTGCAAGTTAGGAAAGGCACAAATAGGTATAGAAAAAAGCCTGCATGGTTAACAAATAAAGTAATGGAAGCTGTAAAAGGTAAGAAGGATTCCTTTAAGCGGTGGAAAGCTAGTCTTAGTGAGGTTGATAAAAGGGAACACAGACTATGGCAAAGAAAATGCAAGTCTGTGATCAGGCAAGCAAAAAGGGAATATGAGGAGCATATCGCAAAAAACATAAAGGCCAACAATAAAACTTTCTTCAAATACATTAGAAGTAGGAAGCCAGCCAGGGAGGCAGTGGGGCCCTTGGATGACCAAGGGGTAAAAGGAGTAGTGAAGGATGATAGGGAAATGGCTGAGAAGCTGAATGCATTTTTTGCCTCTGTCTTCACTGTGGAAGAGGAGAAGTGTTTGCCCACTCCAGAAGCACCAATTTTGGGAGGGGGTTTGGAAGACCTGAATCAGATTGCGGTGACAAGAGAGGAAGTCCTCCGACTGATGGACAATTTAAAAACTAATAAATCACCAGGCCCGGATGGCATTCATCCGAGAGTTCTGAAAGAACTCAAATGTGAACTTGTGGATCTCCTGACAAAAATATGTAATCTTTCTTTAAAATCTGCCTCCATTCCTGAGGACTGGAAGGTAGCTAATGTCACTCCCATCTTTAAAAAGGGCTCCAGGGGAGATCCGGGAAATTACAGGCCAGTCAGTCTGACATCGATACCGGGTAAGTTGGTGGAAACTGTTATTAAGGAAAGAATTAGTAGGCACATTGATGAACAAAAACTATTGAGGCAGACTCAGCATGGGTTCTGTAAGGGAAGATCTTGTCTCACTAACCTGTTAGTGTTTTTTGAGGAGTGAACAAACATGTGGACAAGGGGGACCCAATAGATATTATTTACCTTGACTTCCGGAAAGCTTTTGATACAGTTCCTCATCAAAGGCTCCTAAGTAAGCTCAATAGTCATGGGATAAAAGGACAAGTCCTCTTGTGGATCAAAAACTGGCTTATAAATAGGAAACAGAGAGTGAGTATAAATGGGAAACTTTCTCAGTGGAGGGTGGTAAGCAGTGGGGTACCACAGGGATCAGTACTCGGTCCGATGCTTTTTAACTTGTTTATTAATGATTTGGAATTGGGAGTAAGCAGTGAAGTGGCTAAATTTGCAGATGACACGAAGTTGTTCCTGGTGGTGAAAACCAAGGAGGAGTGTGAGGCACTCCAAAGGGATCTGTCGAGGATGGGTGAGTGGGCGTCAACGTGGCAAATGAGGTTCAATGTGGCCAAGTGCAAAGTGATGCACATTGGAGCCAAAAATCCTAAATATAAATACACGTTGATGGGGTCTGAACTGGCAGAGACGGACCAAGAGAGAGGTGGTGGCAGCTGCAAGCATGGACAGTTTCAAGAGGGAATTAGATAAACATATGGAGCAGAAGTCCATCAGTGGCTATGAGCCACAGGGTATAGATAGGAACTCTCAGTCTGGGGCAGGTGCTGCACTCTATTCTTGGTGCTGGAGGGGGCAGCAGTGGGAGGGCTTCTACTGTCCTGGCCCCACTGCTGGACCTCCTGATGGCACCTGGTATATTTTGGCCGCTGTGTGACACAGAGTGTTGGACTAGATGGGCCGTTGGCCTGATTCAACATTGGCTTCTCTTATGTTCTTATGTTCTTATGTAGGCCACACCCCGTGTCTTCCCTCGACTTGCCTAGGTATCCCACAGCTGCGGGGAGCCCGGGCAAGCCGGCCCTTGCACAGGCTGGGGAAGGCACGGGGAGGCATTTAAATGTTGCAGATTATCTAGTCTACTTGGGAAATACATATGTACTCTCAACAAGGAGGACTATAAATCCTCTGTATTTAAGGGTGCGTTCATACGGGCAGCTAATCCCGCCATTATGGCGGCTCAAATTTGATCCCGATCTTTCTAATCTGTCCTCGCACGATCAGACATCTCCCGTGGGAATCGCCTTACTGCCTGCTGCTTCCGCTGCGGATGGTCTAGACGGCGTCCACTGAAGGAGGTGCACATGGTGGGGTTTTTTAGAAGAAGAAGAAGAGAAGAAGAGATTGGATTTATACCCCGCCCTTCACTACCCAAGGGAGTCTCAGAGCAGCTTACAAACTCCTTTCCCTTCCCCTCCCCACAACAGACACCCTGTGGGGTCGGTGGGGCTGAGAGAACTTCTGACAGAAACTGTCCTTGAGAGAACAGCTGTGCCAGAGCTTGTGACTGACCCAAGGTCACATCAGCAGGCGCAAGTGGAGGAGTGGGGAATCAAACCCGGTTCTCCCGGATTAGAGTCCACGCACTTAACCACTACACCAAACAAAACTTTTTGTGCATGCGCATGGGCGTGACTGCGCGTCCTTGTAGATCCGGGGAACACACAGAGGTTTTTTAAAAAAACTTTTTGCACATGCACATGGGCATGACGGCATGTCCTTGTAGATCCACGCATACGTGGATCTACTGTTCAAACTACCGCGTTAGGGGCGCGTGGCAGAAATTCCAGGATATATGACCACAATGGCTCTTTTATTTATTTATTTTATTTACTGCAGCCCCTGCTGAGTACTCTCAACCCAGACCAGTAGCTCATCCACTGTCCTTTTTTTTTTTGGTAAATACAGTTTATTATTGGATATATCACGTTCATACATTTTCAACCAACCTACATATCCATTTTCTAATTTCCCTTCTCCCCCCCAAACAAGGCTTCCCGCACTGCTCCAACCCCATTAATATCTCTCTTGTTCTAGTACAGTTACTTCTAAACTTATTTTCTCTTACAAACGGTAACAATTCAAAAGTCTAATTCTATTTCATTTTCCTCTTAATAACTATCAAAGCAGATCAAACCACGTTTAATGTCCCAATTTTTCCAACAAGTATTTTTGAAAGTCTTTCAGTCTTCAAGAAAGTTTCATCTTCTTCGTTGTTTAACTTTCTTGTTAATTTGTCCATTTCTGCCAAAAACAACGTCTTTTAATCCATTCCCATGTTTCAGGTACTCTATCTTGTTTCCAACATTGAGCAAAAGTCAGTCTTGCTGCTGTAGTCAAGTACCATAGTAGTGTTCTCTTGGCTACATTTATTTCTTCCATTTTAAGACCTAACAATAACATCTGTGGGTCTTTCTTAAAAGTACAATTCAAAATTTTTTGTATCTCATTGTGGATCTCTGTCCAATACTTTACTGCTTTATCACATGTCCACACATATGGTAAAAAGACCCTTCATGTTTCTTACATTTCCAACATTTATTAGACATACTTTCATTTATAATAGCAATTTTTTTAGGCGTCATATACCATCTGTACATCATTTTATAACAATTCTCTTTAACATTTACACAAGTTGAAATTTTCATTGACTTTTTCCACAAGTATTCCCAAGATGTCATTAATATCTCATTATTGACATTTACAGCCATTTATCATTTGCTCTTTTACAGTTTCATCCTCAGTGTACCATTTCAATAAAACCTTGTACAGTTTAGAAATCATTTTTTTTTCCTTTCTCAAGCCATACAGTTTCAATTTCAATATTCTTATTC
>JAPDNY010000370.1:0-46879 GCA_029375565.1 Gekko gecko | reverse complement strand
ACATCTCTACACAGTTGCAGATGTCAACACAGGTATTGTCTGGAACAGGAACAACAGTCTGGGTAAAACATTAGTTTTAATCACAGGAATACTTCCCAGGAATGACAATTGTAGTTTATCTCACCTTAACAAGTCTTTTTTAACTTTGGGCAGACTGAACCAATGTAATGAAGAGTCCAAGCTTGTAAAATCCTTAAAGGGCCAAACAGAGACACTTAACTTTCTCAAAGGACCAAGGAGGCACATCCAGCATAGCCTGGTATGTAATCTAGCAAAATGATATTAAACCTGGTCTACAAACCACAAGGAGCACTTTTGTTGTGACCCACCAGGGCCATTACCTTCTGGTTTTCCTTGTGACATGTTACTGCCTCTGTCTCTCCCCCCCCCAAGGAGAAGCCTTCTTCATAGCCAGGTGACTAAAGGCATCTCTACACAGTCAGAGGTGACCCAAAAGAAGGGGAAGGAGATGGAAGAACAGGACCCAGAAGGACCTGGAATTGGCAAGACAGCAAGCAAAGGCTCCCATCCCATCCAAGGTGGGAGTGGTGTTGGAATTCTGGGAAAGCCCGGTGCCAGAGGTCCATTATCAGGTCATGGCGATCTCAGATGCACATTGCCAACGCTTCCGGCAGTTCCGCTACCATGAGGCGGACGGACCCGAGAGGTTTGCAGCCAGCTCCATCGACTCTGCAACCACTGGCTGAAGCCGGAAAGGCACTCCAAGAAGCAGATCCTGGACCTGGTGATCCTGGAGCAGTTCCTGGCCATCCTGCCCCCGGAAATGCAGGGCTGGGTCAGAGGATGTGGGCCGGAGACCAGTTCCCAGGCGGTGGCCCTGGCCGAAGGTTTCCTCCTGAGTCAGGCAGAGCAGGTAAGAAGATTTCCTCCAGATAGGTCCAGTTTAAACAACGATATCTGGCCTTGTCCTAAAGTTTACCTGAGAGATATTTGTCCAAGTGTTAATAATCCGAATGGGAGATTTAACAGCTTCCTTCAGCAGCCTCTTCTACTAGGGAATTTCTTATCCCTCCAGACAACTCACCAGCTCTGCTGACGGAAAGGTGCAGAGTCTGGGAGTGGGGCAGGATCCATTCCTTGGTCTCTTTTCCATTCCATGTCTGACCCCTCCCTCTCACTGCTATGTCAGATGTGGGAACCGTCTGTGAAGAGAGAAGCGACATTCCCGGAGGCAGAAGGAGCTTCCTTGGAGCAAGGGCAGAGGGCGCAGGCCCAGGAGGGTGCCCAAGAGGCCCTCTCCTGTGGTAAGGACTCGATTTGCCTGTATACAGTTGGGGTGTCTGGGTTTGGGGCCGAATGTGATGGTGATGTGTCATGTGACGTCATTTACACACACACACACAACACACCCCTCAGCCCAGAGACAAGGGCCCAGCCGTCAGGAGAATGGGATTCCTGGGCTTTTGGTCTGATCCATCAGGGATGCTGCAACCTTTGGAGCCCCAGAGTTCGCAGGGCACATTTCAAGCCTCCCAGAATCCTGAAATGTGTTGGCAGCCGTTATCACTCCCGAGGCTCAGTGGTGCTTCTCTTCTACCTCTCCCAGAATTTAGTAAAAAGTGTGAAAGAAGGTGCTGAGTGCACACAGGGCAAGTGTTACGTCCGCTGACCACCACCAGGCGCCAGCAAATAACCACCGAGCTTCACTCCCTAGGAACAATAGGGACTAGGCTCCTGGACTTTACTTTGGGGAACCAATAGAGACTTTGGCGGGAGGTTGAAACCTACCAGTAGGATCTAGGGGCGTTCCCAGGGGATGTCTATAGTTGGCCACCCGGCCGGTATTCTGGGTTCTAGCTGTGTACCAGTAAACTATGCTGATCACTATGACCGTGTCTGGGGTTTCTACATGCGTCTAGCCCACTACACAACAGCAAGGTTTCAGACTCCTGGGAAGGGGGTGCGTGAAGCAGGGAACAAGCAAGCCAAAGGAATAGAAAGTCACAACAAACCACCCTCCCTCCCTTCTTTCTCTTCCTAACAGGCAGTGGAGAGATGCTGTTGAGTCATCGTCTTTTTGGAGGTGTGGAAATGGCTGCTTTCCCTCCAGTCCAGGTAGGGGAGATGAGTGGGGGGCAGCCTGGGTCACCCCTCCTTTCTCAGGGGGGGCTTTAACTCCTGCAGTTTCTACAAGGTGTCCGGGGGAGAGAGGCTCTGAACGCTGCTCCCTTTACCTGTGCCACGCCAGATGTGCTGTACCATCCCAGACCACTCCCAATGTAACAACAACAACAATAATAAATAATACTCCCTTCCCGTGTGCAATCTCTGCTTGGCACGATCTCTGACGAGGGAATCTGCTTTTTCTTTCAGTGTCCATTTTCCTTT
The DNA here is from genome assembly GCA_029375565.1 of Gekko gecko. Classification (NCBI taxonomy): domain Eukaryota; kingdom Metazoa; phylum Chordata; class Lepidosauria; order Squamata; family Gekkonidae; genus Gekko; species Gekko gecko. Next base: position 44,530 of record JAPDNY010000370.1, on the reverse strand, counting down.
GAGGAGGTGTCTGTCTCTTTCACCCCTGCAGAGTGGGCCCTGCTGGATCCGGACCAGAGAACTCTCTACAGGGAAGTCATGCTGGAGAACTATGGGAATGTAATCTCTCTGGGTAAGGATCTTTCACAAGTGCCAAAGGCGTGAATTGCTGCCCCTGGAATGATGCATGAATCAAGCTACAAAACAGGAATACATCCTTTTGAGGCCTTTCCGCCTACCTACTGAAGGGCAACTGAGGCCAGTGTTGTGGCCATCCCCCAAGCCAGAGAAGGTGTCTTGGCCTGTGGCAAAGGAGGGGATGAGAGACCCTCAGAAAGACTCTGGAAGGGGCCAGATCCTCATTTCTCCATTGCTTTATTTATTTACAACATACACTTCCCCCTGGATGGGATTATCAACACCCTCTCTGCCTGTGATCTGGAAATGATCCTGTCAAGAACCCAGACCTGGATCTCCCCGGGTCGCCAGTCTTTGTTCCTGAGCATGACCCAGTCCAGTGGGTTCACAAGGAGGGTGGACACAAGTAAAGCAGACTCCCTTTTAAGAACATATAAAGGTTTATTAAGGATTTCAAAATAAGACAGCAATAAACAGCACAGTTCCTGCACCTCAGCAGCAGAGAAACAAGTAAAGCTAATTGGTATTGGACCTGGTATTAGATGACTCCTCTTTGTGCAGCATAAATACTCCAGCTGTAGCCTAAGTTACTCTACAGAAAACTATCAAGGCCTACTAGCGTGGCGTGAGCATAAAGTTAGCATGGCTTCTCTCTGGTCTATACCAGTATTATACTTTCTCCCTCTCTAGGGTCAGGGGGTCCGAATGACCCAATCAAGGGTCTTCCCTCAGCACCCTTCCAATCCCCCTCCTTCCTGGTTACACAACTGGATACAGGTTCTCACAATTTACCCATTACCACATTCTGTAGTCTGGCCTTGAAAAAGATAAGGATGTTAGCTGCAGGGAGACTCGTATCACGAACACCTGAAATTCAGAAAAGGCCCCTTAATTATCACGTTAACCGTTGGGCGGGACTAGGATGCCCTGGGTGTTTCTCCTTTGGTTTTCCCAACCAGCCATTTTCTAAAGTTTCTTTCCAGAGAGGGGAGTCTTGATCCGGTGGTCCCATGTCAGGTTCAAGTGAGAGGGCTGAGAGACTGAGGCATGTTGTGATATATCCCCCTTGATGAGGCACTTTTGAGAGTTCATCATGCCTCATACGGTTCACGAAATGGCACTCAGAAGATGCCCTAGTTGACAAATTTTTAATCAGTAAATCAAAGTTTGCTCCATGAAACAAAACTATCAAAATGACCATCTTAGAACACATTATTTGACTGAAATTACAATTTATAAGCTCAGGGTAGCACTCTCATCATTACATTTCCAGTCAATGACAACCAAGATGCTGCTTGGACGATACTAAAAAACCTCTGTAGATCAGGTGTATATGTATCATTGGGACCTCGATTGAGGACCTGCCACGTTACGTTTTAAATTGTCCCTTATATTCGGAGCCAAGGAAAGATTTCTCACCAACATACTGTCTGGTCTGATAGATTAATTTTTATGTTGTCAGATACAGATTCTTTTTTCTCTAATAGGATGACAGGTTTTGCTCTAGCTGCCAGGAAAATAAGAGCAAATGTAGCAATTAGGACAGCATCAAGTTATACAGCTGCTGCTAGCTAGTTTTGCTAGAAATCATCGGATTTTAAAGTTGACAAAGTCTGATAATATGTCAGCACCCTCCCAGTCCCCCCTCCCTCTTTGTTACACAACTGGATAGAGATTCTCACACTTAACCAATTGCCACAGTCTTGAGTCTGGCCTTGAAAAAAGGTAAGGATGTTAGCTACAGGGAGAGTCAAATCACGAACACCCTCAAGTCAGACCAGGCCACTTCATAATCACGTTTACCCTTGAGGGAAACTAGGGTACTTTGCCTCACAAATCTGTTCCCTTTATACGGGTTAGGATTGTGGGCTTTGATTTTGATGATAGTTCTGTCCTTCCAGAAGAATCTTGAATTTCTTTCCTTCCCGTATAAGAATGACATCCCTCGCTCTCTCTCTTGCTCTCCCCCTCCCCCCCCCCCCGGAAGACACTGGAAGTATAAGAGAGACTTTGGTGAAAGACGGCCATTCATCTGAAGAGAGGCTAGAGAGTTTCTCAAGCGGATCCCAAGGGCATATTTCCTTTCCAGATGAGCTGGCTGACAGTGAGTGTCCTTCATGGTTATGTCAAGGGAACAGGCAAGGAATAGCCATGGGGGATTTTTTTATTGAATTATGAGCAACATTTGATTTGGCACAATCATACAGCCCTCTGGGGTAAAGAGGGAGGGAGGCCGTCTGGGAACTAGGATTTGGAGGCTCAGAATGTCCTTCTGGGTAAGACCTTAGCAGTGGCTCTTGAGGGGGTGAGGTATCCTTAAATACTAGATATTCTGGGGAAAGGTGGAGGGGTGGTTAAGATCAGGCAAGCTGGAGGAGGCCAAAGGGCCATCAGTCCTTTCCTCTTGCAGTCACGTAGACGCATTTGGACCTTACCTGTCCTCCCTGGTGTTAATGGGATCTCTCTCTTTATTCCAGCACAGAATGATCAGAGGAATGAGGAGGGTGAGAAGCTTGATAAGCAATTGCCAGATAAAGTTAAAAATGAAGACTTGAAGCGAAACGTCTGGAATCAAGGCAGACCTAAGAAAAAGAAAGGCAGCTATATGGTTGAGAAGAGAGATGCAGGAAAGAGTAATGTACATTTTCTACAGCATAGGATAATGAAGGCAAGTACAACCATTCAGTGTGGAAAGTGCTTCAAAAATAGATCACAGCTCCTTGTGCACCAAAGAATACACAGAAGGAAAAAACTATCTGAATGCTCATTGTGTGGAAAGCAATTCAGTTCGAATGGCAGTCTTCAGAGGCATCAAAGAAATCATACATGGGAGAAACCTTTTGAATGCTCAGAGTATGGAAAGAGTTTCAGTCAAAGTGGCCATCTTCAACTGCACCAAAGAATCCGAAGAGAAGAGAAACCTTTTGAATGCTCAGGGTATGAAAAGACATGCAGTGACAGTGGCACTCTTCAAGAGCACCAAAGGGCCCACGCGGGGGAGAAACCTTTCGAATGCTCAGAGTGTAGAAAGAAATTTAGTAAGAGCAGCCATCTTCAACAGCACCAAAGAACCCACACAGGGGAAAAACCCTTTGAATGCTCAGAGTGTGGAAAGAGTTTCTGTGACAGTAGCACTCTTCAACGGCACCAAAGAACCCACACAGGGGAGAAACCTTTTGAATGCTCAGAGTGTGGAAAGAGATTCAGTAGCAGTAGCTATCTTCAACAGCACCAAAGAACCCACACAGGGGAAAAACCCTTTGAATGTTCTGAGTGTGGAAAGAGATTCTGTGACAGTAGCACTCTTCGACGGCACCAAAGAACCCACACAGGGGAGAAACCTTTCAAATGTTCAGAGTGTAGAAAGAGATTCAGTCGGAGAGGCCATCTTCAACAGCATCTAAGAACCCACACAGGAGAGAAAACCTTTGAATGCTCTGAGTGTAGAAAGACATTCAGATGGATAGGCCATCTTCAACAGCACCAAAGAACCCACACAGGGGAGAAACCTTTCGAATGCTCAGACTGTAAAAAGAGATTCAGTAAGAGTAGCGATCTTCGAATACATCAAAGAACCCACACAGGGGAGAAACCTTTTGAATGCTCTGACTGTGGAAAGAGATTCCGTGACAGTAGCAATCTTCGATAGCACCGAAGAACCCACACAGGGGAGAAACCTTTCGAATGCTCAGAATGTAGAAAGAGATTCATTCACAGTGGCAGTCTCCAAGTACATCAAAGAACCCACACAGGGGAGAAACCTTTTGAATGCTCTGATTGTGGAAAGCAATTCAGTGACAGTAGCACTCTTCGACGGCACCAAAGAACCCATACAGGTGAGAAACCTTTTGAATGCTCTGAGTGTGGAAAGAGATTCAGTCGGAGAGGCTAATCTTCAACAGCATCTAAGAAGCCACACAAGGAGAAACAATGGAGCAGGTGCAGAGGTGAGCGACGAGGATAATCAGGGGCCTGGAGACAAAGCCCTATGAGGAAAGGTGAGGGGCTTGGGTACATTTAGTCTGGAGAAAAAGACGTTGAGGAAGGACATGATCACTCTCTTGAAGTCTTTGAAGGGCTGTCACTTAGAGGAGGGCGGGGAGCTGTTCCTGCTGGCAGCAGAGGAGAGGACTTGCAATCGTGGGTTTAAATTAAGGGTGGGAAGGTACCAGCTGGATCTTAGGGAAAACTTTTTTACAGAAAGAGTTATGCAGCAGTGTAATCAGCTGCCTAGGAATGTGATGAGCGCCCCCTCCCTGGTAGTCTTTAAGCAGCAGTTGGACAAACCCTTGTCAGGGATGCTCTAGGCTGATCCTGCATTGAGCAGAGGGTCAAACTTAGATGACCTTCATGGCCCCTTCCAACTTTGGGATTCTGTGAGTTTCTCAGAAAAGACAATTTAGTCTGATAAGTAGTCTGCCAGTCAAGTCACTAGATTTAGATTGAGAACTGTGAACACAAATAACCTCAAAAGTGAATTAAAATATATTTTTATGGAGGTGCAAGATTACGTCAAACAAGAAAAAAATACTGTAAGGATAAAATAAGTCTAGAGATTTAAAGGCTAGCTAAAACTGTTACACATTGGTTCCAAGTTAGAAGATATTACCCATTCGCAGATGGTAGTTTCAGTGATCCGAAGTGGCTCTTTGCCCAAGTCACCACAGGCCAGAGCTGATTGGCCCATGCAAGCAAGTGGTACCATAGAGTTTTCAGGATGATTGCTAAAGCGTTGCCCAGCGACATGCCCGGTGTGATGACGTCACTATCGCGTGTTGTCATAACACTGGGCATGTTGGCCCGATCTGGCCACTTTGGGGGTGGGGTTCCCCCACCGGCCAGATCCAGACTGGCGGATTGGGGGCCCTTTTAGTGGGGAATCCCTCCCTCCCAGGGTCCTGGCAGCCCTACTGAAAATGAGCAGGAAGATTGCTACATGGCTAAGTCTCAGCCACCATGAAGCTGAGAATAAACTAGAATCTTGCTTCTTTATGGGTAAGGGAACCTTGTGGTGGTAGTCCTTTGCACCAATAAGATCTCTTTGTGATGACACATAGCTAAAATGTTGAGCTTTAGGTCACCCAAGTAGTGGTCTGACCTGGGAGAAAGGCACAGAGCCAATCTGCAGTTAGGCTCGGCCCCTAGGTGCAAATCATGGCCTAATTGCAAGCAATGCTCCCTCTAAGCTGTGAAGTCTTGTGAGCAACAATTCTACTTTGTGAGCTACTGACATTAAAGTTATGAACGAACGATTTGGCTACTGCATAAATGAGTTTGCTCTGGAGCCCTCCTTCCTGAGTGAAGATAAAATGTCTGAGCCAGGGGCTAAAAAACTGTGAGCCAGCTTAGCTTAGAGGGAACACTGATTGGAAGGAATGCAGCTAATCAGTGCCAAGCTTCCCATCACAGCTGTGTTATCTACACTTCAGAAGGTCACTGTGTTTCTTTTCAGCAGGGCAGTTTTGAACTCTGTTTAATTCACAAGCAGCCCTCATCTGAAGCCTGAACCAAACTTTGAATCAGAATAAAACTGTAAGGGAACCAAAGTTCTTTTACGCTACCCTATCTACCCTGAGTTACTAACTCATTGGATTTATTGGATTTATTCGCTTGCGTATTAATCACTCTACTTGTTAACATTTTGACTAAGAAAAGAGATTGTCCCTTTGGAGGCCACCCCCAGCCATCCTCCAAACAGAGCAAGCTTGATGACTTTTAAAACTAAATGCCAGGACTGACAATTACTTTAAAGCTCTCCAGGCTAACAGACCTTGCAAGATAGTTGTAGAGATTAAATATTTGGGGAGGGGGGGCTTCTTCAAAGAGATGTGTTTGGGCGGTGCAAAAATTTCAGGACTTCCATATTTATTTATTGACTAGTGGTAACCCACAAGGACTTGTGGGTTGCATCTCTTATTTCTCCCTCCTCCACTATTTTGTATTTCCCTTTCCTGAAAGACCTCATAGTGTTACCGCCAGTGGCCTGATTGTTGAGGGAAATTAGCTACGCGGCAGCGGGGGCAGAGAGGTACAGGGATCACACACCAGTTTATATGTAAGGTCCGGCACAGTAGGAAGACTCCAGATTTGAAGAGTAAATTGGGGTGAACTGCCAGTTGGCATCAGGGGCAGACACACAAAATCTGAGGCCTAGAGTGCGCCAGCCTGCAGGGGCACCAAACTACACCCCCCCCCCTGCAAAAAGCTCCCTGCCACCGCCAGTGAAGAATGCCCTGGTGGGGTGCAGGAGGCAGTGGCAGAGCTTGCCCGCCCTCCCCCTTCCCCCCTCAAGACGCTCCCGCCTCAGGAAGTCAGCGCTGGGATGGAAGGGGCGGGGGTTTAAACCCCCACCTCTTCCCTGGCTTGCTGGCGCCACCCCCCCATCTCCAGGCCCCACCGGGAGGTTGGCATCGCCGGGAGGGCACGGCGCCACAAGCTGGCCTAGGGCGCCCAGACACCACGGGCCAGCCCTGCGGACGGAGATAGACATTGGAAAACAATGCAGACCAATGAGAGGCCTTGGGGGCTCAGGTGGGAACAATGAATTTTCAAGACCAATATGGAGTCCTTGGTGGTATCAGGCAGAGTGTGATTCAGGTGTGACCAATGGTGTCAGTTCGGCGGCTTGCCACGGGTGCATTGTGCCTCCCAGATGTTCCAGTGTGATCGCGCCCGGAAAATCCGCCGGACGATCATGGCTTCCGCGCGGCAAATGCTCCGTGTGACCGGGGCCTTTGTTGTTTTTCAAGGTGCCACTGGACTCAAAACTGTGGACCTGTACATTGGTCTTCCCTCAAAATCAATTCAGAAACTCCAGTTGGAGCGGAACGCCATGGCTCCACTATTATGGAGCTAGATGGAACATGTCCCTGATCCCCATTCTACAGTCACTCCACTGGCTGCCCATCAGTTAACTGGGCTCAATCTAAAATATCGGTTATTACATATGTTAAGAATGAGACTTAAAGCAGCAGCTCTAACAAGTGATTCAGCTTTATTGAACAAGACAGGAACAAAAACACACCCAGCAACAGGATCTCTTTTAAACCATCCAGGCTGGCATAACCACACCCTTGTTGCATTAAGAACCAGTCAGAACAGTAACATAACAACCAATGAATTCATCTCCCTCCAGAACCTTTCTAGTATCCTGATTGGTCTACTACGTAGTCAATCAGATTTTGCTGTTTTCAATACCAGGCTTGGATTGGGGTGAGATTCAAGCTCAGGCCACTTATGTATATACGATACATAAGAACATGGAAAGTCCTTCATGGCCCTAGACCCTCCTATTCGCCAGATGGCCTCTCCCCCCTGCTCCACCACAACAGCTTCTGCCATCTGAGTGAGGTCTTCAGCAGGTGCAAACCTGCAAATAGGCAAAATCGTCAACTGCCCATACACCTGTTGTCTCTGTTGTGGCCTCCACCTTATGGAGTGGCCTGCCTGAGGAGGACAGGAAACTCTGCAAAACTGACTGATTCGAGAGAGCTTTTCTACCCAGGCGAGAGACTTGCACTGTGCAACGTGACTCTCAAAGTTACCTGGAGAAATTATTAGGGACTGTGGTCTATGCTATTGGGTTTTGTAGTGGTTAAGAGTGTGGGGACTCTAATCTGGAGAACTGGGAATGATTCCCTCACTCCTCTGCATGTAGCCAGCTGACCTTGGGTCAGTCACAGCTCTCTCAGAGCTCTCTCAGCCCCACCTACCTCGCAGGGTGTCTGTTGTGGGGAGAGGAAGGGAAGGTGATTGTAAGCCGCTCTGAGACTCCTTCGGGTAGAGAATGGCGGGATATAAAAACTAACCCCTCCTCTTCCTCCTCCTTGAAACTAGGATCCTACAATGTACTTTCGGTATCATTTACTGTGTCTTGTTAAGACTTCTGCTTTGCTTCAGCTCTGTTTTTAGATTTCGGATTGGTTCTACAACCCTAATCCTATTGCGTTGTTTATTGAATGCCCCATTTTGTCGATTGTTTTGACTCCCTGGTTGAATCTGCATTTGGATTTTTCAATCAGTTTTGTGGCTGCATTTGGATTTTTCAATCAGTTTCGTGCTGCTGTGGCACTGTGTTTCTCCATGCTTGATGGCGTCACAGCAGCACGAAACTGATTTTAAAATGCAAATGCAGATTCGACCACTATGCGTCCTCTGCCTTGAGTCCAGGCGAGAATTTATGTCACAATAAGTGACATAAATAAAGTTGGGCTAAGGCTGCTCGTCTCCCCAAACCCCACCCTGCCCAATGCTTAACCCCCAAACCTCCAGGAATTTCCCACCCTGGAATTGGCAACCCTGGCTGTTATGTCCTGAAGCTGGAACCTGTCATATCTATTCCCATGTTAAGCTTCAGGTAAGCTGCAACATTCCCATTGGTCAGTTTCTGTGAAACCTTGTAAATATCCAATCAGAACTGTACATAGCTTTCTGGAGGGAACAGACCTCATTGGTCTTTATCCCAGCATTGTTATTGGATGTTAACTATTTATGGATATGGCTTTGACAGCCCGGATCATTTAAAAAGGGAGCTGCGCTCCACTATTCTGTGTGTGTGTTGTTCAGTTGAGTTTGCTGTTACAATAAAGCTGAAATTACTTTTGCTGAAATCCGATTGTGTTGAGTTGCATACTTAACACTGGCAAGACCCTGCCCCCCCATGAGTCCTTCCTCAAAGGCCACAACATCCCTGAAAAGGACCCTGCCCCCTTCCCCTGCCTTTTACTGACAGAAACCCAGCATGGAATGCGGTGCCTGCCTAGCAGATTTTCTTCACCAGGTTGGCACTGAAAAGGCACATTGATGAATCTCTTCCATAATTTGAAAAACATGGTCATTAGAATAGTCCTTTTATTCGCTTCTGTGCACAATGGCTAGTAAAGGGTTAAGAAGCAGGCTGTGCTGCAGTTCCTAGAGAGGATACAAAAAGGAGGAAATACTGAAGTCCTCCAACTTTCCCCTTTTGGGAACCTGGCTTTGCTTGCAGGAGAGCTGGAGGACCAGGGCCTGAGAAGCTGGACTGGGTGTGTGTCTGGATGGGTGTCTGGATGGGTAACGAGTGGTGGGCCGCAAACTCTGCAAAACTGAATTCATTTCCTGTTATGTCCTGAAGCTGAATCCATCCTATATTTTTACATGTTAAGCTTCAGGCAGCAAAGAGGATTGTAATCTGTCACATTACTATTGGCTGGTTTCCGTGAAACCTGTGTAAATAACCAATCACAATGTAAATATGTATCTTGGAGGGAACAGACCTCATTGGTCTTTATCCTGAGTTTATGATTGGATGTTAACTTATTTATGGGTGTGCTTTGACAGCCCGGACGATTTAAAAAGGGAGCTGCGCTCCACTGTTTTGTGGTGTGTTCCTGAGTTGAAGTTTGCTGCTATAATAAAGCTGAATCACTCTGCTGAAATCAAATTGTGTTAAGTTGCATACTTAACATTTCCCACTGGACTGGAGGCCAGCCTGGCCTGCTTCCTGGCCTTGCTCATCATGGAGGGGTGGGGAAAGAAGGGGGTGGAAATGATGTCACATGACATGTCGCCATCACATTCATCCCACAACCCAGAGGTCACTAGAACACTTCTGGAGACTCTTAAGGTAATACAAGCGCCAAGCTTCGCACCAAGGCCCTCCCCCAAAGTTCCTGGGGGGATACCAGGCCGCATCCTCCCATCCCTACTCCAGCACCCTCTTTTCCACAGCGGCCCACCAGATGCCTCTATAAGCACGGGAACAGAAGCCAATTTTTTCCCATTATCATTGGCCCCTAGAAACTGGTTTTCATTGCTGTGTTGCCCCAGAAGGAAGAGGCTCCCTGTATTCACCAGGTTGAATGCCTCTGCCCAGGTTTATTCATTCATTCATTCATTCATTCATTCATTCATTGGATTTCTACCCTGCTCTCCCAGCCAGAGCCAACTCAGGCTGGCTTACAGAATAAATAAGTTACATTAAAACATAAATGACAATTAAAACAACCATAAAAGTGCTAGTAGTAGTAGTTATCAGTTGGGTGATGGCAGCCATTATCCAGTGTTCTTAGCTCAGTCATCTCAGCGGCTCTATTTTTGGTGGTTCTTGCAGGAATTGATGTCCTTTGGGCTGTTGGTGAAGGTTCCAGGAACAGACCCTCTCTCATTCAGTTGTTGATTGTTAGCTATTGGTGGTGGTGGTGGCCCCCCCAAAGCCTGGTGGAAGAGCTCTGTTTTACAGGCCCTGTGGAAATGTAAAAGATCCCGCAGGGCCTCGGTCTCCTCCAGGAGCCCATTCCACCAGAGTGGGGCCACCACCAAGAAAGCCCTGGTCCTGGTTATCGACAGCCTAGCCTCCTTCAGATCTGGGAGGGCCAACCAGTTCTGAGCCCCTGAATGCAGTGCTCTCTGGGGAACATGTGGGGAAAGGCAGTCCCCTCAGGTATGTAGGTCCCTGACCATATACCGGATTTGTTTCAAGGTGAGAACCAGCACCTTGAAACAAATCCGGTATGCTATCAGCAGCCAGTGCAATGCCTTTAGCACGGGCTGTATGTGCTCCCGTATACGGAGCCCCATCAGGAGCCTGGCCGCGGCATTCTGCATCAGCTGCAGCTTCCGGATCTGAGACAAGGGCAGCCCCATGTAGAGAGCATTACGGTAGTCCAGTCTTGAGGTGACCATCACATGGGTCACTGTCGCCAAGTCATTGCATTCGAGGAAGGGAACCAACGGCCTGATCAGCCGAAGATGGTAGAAGGCCGACTTGGCAGTGGCTGCTACCTGGGCCTCCCTAGTTAAGGGGGCACCCAGGAGCACTCTCAGACTCCTAACCTCCAGCACTGGCACAAGTGGTGCCCCATCGAAGGTCGGGAGTGGGATCCCTACCTTTGGACCGCCCTGGCTCAGGCACAGGACCTCCATCCTCGTTGGATTCAATTTCAGTCAGCTCAGCCTAGGCCAACCAGCCACGGCCTGTAATGCCCAGTCCAGATCTTCTGGTCTGGAGTCAGACTGGCCGCCCAACAACAGATAGAGCTGGGTGTCATCCACATACTGGAGACATCCCAGCCCATGCCTCCGGGCAATCTGGGCATATAGATGTTTAAAAGCATCAGGGAGAGCACTGCCCCTTGAGGCACACCACAATCCAGTCGGTGTCTCCAGGATAGCCATTCCCTCAGTGCCACCCTTTGTCCCCAACCTTAGAGAAAGGAGACAAGCCACTGAAAGGCCAGACCCTGAATTCCAGTGTCAACAAGGCAGTGGGCCAGTCGCTGATGGTCAACCATGTCGAATGCTGCCGACAGGTCCAGCAACAACAGCACTACCAATCCGCCTCTATCCAGATGCCTCTGGAGGCCATCCGTGAGGGCGACCAGTGCCGTCTCCGACCCGTAACCTGGGTGAAAGCCATACTAGAAGGAATCTAGAATGGAAGTGTCATCCAAAAAACTCCCTAACTGAATCGCCACTGCCCTCTCTGTTATCTTGCCCAAGTGTGGGGCAAGTTGGAGACCTGCCGGTAGTTGGTCAATTTGGCCGGGTCCAGAGCTGGCTTTTTCAAGAGAGGGCAGGCCACTGCTTCCTTAGGTGCCTCCAGGAACAGTACCTCCAAGAGGGACTTGTTGATAATCTCCTGCGAGTCACCTCAAAACCCCTCGTGGCCAGCTTTAATTAGCCATGAAGGGCACGGATCGAGGGAGCAAGTGGTAGGGGGTACAGCTAGGAGCAATTTGCCAACTTCCTCTAGGCTGAGCAGACCGAAATGATTATAACCAGAAGACGTGCTTGGAGCCTCGAGCTCACTCACTGCATCAGCTGTAGTGGGGAGGTCGTGGTGGAGTGACAAGGCTCTATCTGCAAAATAGCTTGCAAAGACCTCACAGCCAATAGCCAATTCCCTAGCATTTGGTTTGCATTGGGGCAAAGCAGTATATACTTGTGAGGAAATATGTGGGCATGAAAGTCCGGTTGAGAGGCTCTGGGTAAAAATAAAAGGAGTAAGAAATAATACTGATATCATAAGAACATAAGAGAAGCCAATGTTGAATCAGGCCAGTGGCCCATCTAGTCCAGCACTCTGCATCACACAGGGGCCAAAAATACCAGGTGCCCTCAGGAGGTCCAGCAGTGGGGCCAGGACACTAGAAGCCCTCCCACTGCTGCCCCCCGCACCAAGAATAGAGTGCATCACCTGCCCCAGACTGAGAGCTCCCATCTGTACCTTGTGGCTAATAGCCACTGATGGACTTCTGCTGAGGGTCACAACATTGGCTGGTGATTCCAGGCCCCAGGGAGGCCAGGCTCACCGCAATCAGGGCCAGGGCCTTTTCAGTGGCAGCCCCTACCTGGTGGAACGAGCTCCCCGAGGAGATCAGGGCCCTGCGGGACCTTTTACAGTTCCGCAGGGCCTGCAAGACAGAGCTCTTCTGCCAGGCTTTTAATTAGGAGCTGCCGCTACCACTACTATTACCACCAACTATATCGTTAGTAACAAGATCGAGCCACAGCATCTTGATGGATCGGTCACCGCTGAACTGGGACTTTGTGTTACCTCTACAGTACGCCATCTAAATTCGTCTGAAGGATTAACATCACTGAGCACTTTAATTGTAATATACGGTTGTTTTTACTTCTATATGTTTTATATACCTGGCACATGGTGCCCTTAACTGTAAGCCGCCCTGAGCCCATTTGCGGGGAGGGCAGGATAGAAATGTAATAAGATAAATAAAAAATAAATAAGCCAGGCAGAGGATTGGGGAGGTTGTGTGTGCAAGAGAAGAGAAGAGAAGAGAGAATCCATTTTAGGACCAGCCACTCCCACGTAGGAATCACCAAGGGGCAGTTCCTTCTGGCAGACGGCCTCACTGAGAACTAGCAGCTTGGGAAGCGGCAGCTTTGCCTTCCGAAGACCCAGCAAAGCTACGTATACCCACCTCACCTCCAAATAGTGTTGCCAGACCAGCCTCCCGGTGGAGGCAGGGGATCCTCTGCCCCCCAGCTGCCAATCAGCTGGCCAGAGGCGGGACTTAGCAGTAGAAAGAAGGCGGACTAGGCCACTTTTGTCAGCATCGCAGAGGAAGTGATGTAATCACACCAGTGACTTCCGGGCGACACTCTGGTATTTGCACAAAAACTCAATGGAAGAAGCCAGTTTTACCATTGAGTTCTTCCCCAAATACCAGTGTGCCACCCAAAAGTTACCGGCATTATGCCACTTCCTCTACGATGCCAACAATACGGCCTGGGGCTTCTTCTTTCTACTGCTAAGTCCCCCGAACCCCACCGATTGCCAGGAGGGGCCTAGCAAACTTATCCTAGATGCATATGAGAAGCTCCTCTTGCCTGGTTTTCCGGCCAATCACTTTTCTCCTTCCAATGCCAGGATTTCCCTCTCTACAGGGTTTTTTTTTGTGCCATGGACCCCTTTGGCGGTCTGGTGAAGCCCAGGGACCCCTTCTCAGAATAATGTTTTAAAATGCATAAAATAAAATAAATAGGACTATAAAGGAAACCAATTATATTCAAATACAGTTATGCATTTTTCAAAAAGTTATGATATGGTAATATATGTGCTTCTTTATTAACACATTCAATAACAAGCCAGTCAGTCAGCCAACCTTTATTGGCATAGATAAAATACAACCTGGATCACATTTTAAGATGCGTATAAAATATATATAAATGTAATATAAAACAGTCAGCCCACTGGGACCTTGTATTCCTTACCCTTATAGCGATAGAAAGAAATTGCGCTACTAAGAAGGTATTGTGAGGGTGAATATCTGACAAAAGGAAAGATATAAGTCTCTCTTCAGGTAGACTATGCTTGTTGAGCAGAAGGGGATGTGTGATTAAAACATCCCAAATCCTATTATAAAATTCGCAGCTGAGCAAGATACGAGCAGTGGATTCTGAGGTTCCTGCTGTTACATGGGCAGGTCCTTTCAGGGTAGGGGTGTTAGTAAATCTGCAAAATTGTTCAATAGCAATTTGAACTTGAGTGAACTTGCTGGGTGTCCCCTCGTAGCCCCCATGCTTAACTGTTTTACAAAAGGCTGCGCAGCCTTATTGAAGAAGAAGACGAGATTGGATTCATACCCCGCCCTTCACTGCCCAAAGGCGTCTCAGAGCAGCTTACAAACTCCTTTCCCTTCCCCTCCCCACAACAGGCACCCTGTGAGGTAGGCGGGGCTGAGAGAACTTCTGACAGAAACCGCTCTTTTTCAAGAACAGTTGTGCCAGAGCTTGTCACTGACCCAAGGTCACATCAGCAGGCGCAAGTGGAGGAGTGGGGAATCAAACCCGGTTCTCCCAGATTAGAGTCCGCACACTTAACCACTACACCAAACTGGCTCTTACCTCTTGAGGGGTAAGAATTCTCCTTTGAACTTTAACAAAGAATGAAAACTACTCACTTCCTTCCATGCATTGATCAACGGACAATTGTAGATAGGGAATACTGTAGATAGGGAATACTGTGCCACAAATGTGAGAACACCCGAGTTTACTGTTTCGTGGCTGAATGACAACTAGGCGCAGAGTTTCCTGATAGTTGGTGAGCTACGTCACACGACCTTCTGTAGAGAGGAAAACAGCGACTGTGTGTGATCTAGCGGCGGGTTTAATAACTACCCTAATTGCAAAGTAGTGGTGATGAGCATAAACAATATTTCGAGATATCTGCAACGACTGTGATGTAGTATCAAAAATATCTGTGGTTTCTCTTGGTTACAAGGTACAACTGTGGTTTGTTGCCTACATTCATAATTGGAAGAAATGCTGAATTTCAGAGGTTAGTGAAAATAAAGATGTAAATTTTTCCCATCCACCCCCAGAAATCTATCCACAGATATCTGCTATCCTTGAATTGTCTATTTCAGAACAGGATTTGGCAAACAGGCATGTTTTTTGCCAGTCTTGCAGATGTCAGAAGGACTTAGCTTTGCAGATAGACTAAAATAGGGCAACCACTGTTATTTATTTATCATATGGCAGAGTTACTCAAAGGAAGCATATAATAGTGTAAAATATATAACAAAGTTGATACAACGGGTGTGCAGACAGATTGGGCAATCCCCCTAAATATTAATATCTAAATTTTCAATCCACTTGATCACAGCTGTTGAGAGTACAAAGAGCTTTGTCGCATCTCCCTGGAAAGCATGATGCTCACATTCCTGTGACAGAAGGAACATAGTTTGACGGGCTGCGCCACAATCGCATTCAGGTCCTGATATTTTGCCCCATTTACACAACAGGTCAGCACAACTGCCAAAGCCTGTTTGTATTCTATTGACGGACTTCCATACATTACATGGCAAGTCAAATCCTGCCTTTTGTTTGTATTTATCAGATTATGGATATTGGGTGTAATTGATTGCATCCATATTTGCAACCATGTTCTTAGGTAAAGGTAAAGGTTCCCTTGCTCGAAAGCCAGTCGAATCCGACTCTAGGGTTGCGGTGCTCATCTCCGTTTCAAAGCCGAAGAGCCAGCGCTGTTCAAGGACGTTTCCGTGGTCATGTGGCCGGCATGACTAAACACCAAGATCTTTCCAAGATCAAAATTTTGTCATTGCAGGATTTGTGCAGATCTTATTGTTGGGTGTTGGGACAGTAAAGTGGATAGGCCCACATCAGTCATGTCTTTGTGGATGGACGACTGTGTTTTCAATTATCTTTCTATATTCACGAAAAAGAGCATCATGTCTTCATAGATGCAGGGTAGCGATGTGGCACAACGTGGGTAGCCAATAGGTTGGAGTGAGTTTAATACATTCACTGATGATTCTCATTGTATTGAGTTGGACATTAAGTTTGTGGACGTGGGGGCTGTTGAGCCACGCTGAAACACCATGTTCTGCAACACCAACCCAAAGCTGACCATCTAAGTGTTGTGCCAAACACACCCCAAATTGTACCACACAATTTTTGGATAATGTTGTTTTGCATGCGTATTTTTGCTGATACATTGGTAAGAAGGTGTTTATAGCTCAGGTCCTAGCCAGGGTAATGCCAAGGTACTTAGGTGTATGCTTGTGTGTAAGTTGGGTGCCATTAAGTAGACGTTCAGTTTATGGTTGGCAAGATTGTTACTGAGATGAAAACAGGAATATTCCATTAACATTAGAAAATAAGAGAAGCCATGTTGGATCAGGCCGATGGCATGTCCAGTCCAACACTCTGCCCCCCCAAGCACCAAGAATGTAGAGCATCACTGCCCCAGACATGGTGCTCCATCTCTACCTTATGGCTAATAGCCACTTATGAACCTCTGCTCCATATCTATGTATCAGATTCTCAACAGTGGATACTTATTTCCACAGAGGGCACACTCTCCCCCAGCAGGATTTTCTAAAGACTTGGGGGACTCTGCGGAGTTGCAGAAAAATCCAAGAAATTGAAAAATCCAAAAAGTTTTAAAAAAACCTTTGGGAAGGTTTGAATCCCTCCCCCCCAATCCAAGGCGGGATATAAATCTAAAATAATAAATAAATAAATAAATAAATAAATAATTGAAATGGCTGCTGCAGGGATCTACTCCAAGCCCCGCCACATCAACAGTGAGAGACAGACTGGCTGATAGCCAGAGAGACAGATAGAGAGATGGTGAGTGGGGAAAGAGGTCAGGAAGCAAAAGCAGAATTGGAGCTGGGATTGGGAAGGATTCCTCCTGCAGTATGAATGGCTAAATAGCAGAGGGGTTGGGTCGAAAAGGCAGGGGGAGGGGGCAGGGCACTTCCCAGGCCAATTTTGGAACCAGGCCGGGGACTAGGATTGCCTGCTCCAGGTTGAGAATTTCCTGGAGATTCTGTGATGAAGTCTGAGGAGTGCAGAGTTCGGGGAAGGGAGACACCTCAGCTGGATATATTGGCAGAGTCCACCCATTTTCTTCAAGGGGACAGATCTCTGTTGTCTGGAGTTCAGTTGTAATTCTGGGGGTCTCCTGGTCCCACCTGGAGGCTTGCAAAACTAGGTTTAGCAGCACCCACTGGGTAACTTGATACCACCTGACTTGCATGATTCAACTAGGCCTGACAGATTGCTGCTGTTCAACAGCAGCCACCCTATGAAAGTCAGTGTAATACAATGGTCAGAGCTTCAGAGCAGGATTTGCAAGACCGAGGTTTAGATCCCCATCTTGCTGTGGAAGCTCACTGACTGATTTTAGACCAGTCACATACTTTCAGAGTTGTGTACAGTTCTGGTCACCGCACCTCAAAAATGTTGTTATGTGGATAAAAAGGAGGAAAAGAAATAATATAAACTGCTTTAGTCCCCACTGTGGAGAAAGACCATAGTTTTCTGCAGCAGAAGCTGCAGGGGAAAGGAGATGGAAAGCTGAAGACAGAGGGGCAAACAAAGGTAGGTTGGCTGTTGGCAGGAAGGAGACAGGGATGCCAACTCCAGGTTGGGGAATTCTTCAGTATTTGAAGGGTAGAGCCTGGGGAGGGAGGGGATTAAGGTGGGGAAGGACTGCAGACAGATCTAATGGCATAGACTCCACCCTCCAAAGCAGTCATTTCCTCCAGGGAACTAATCTTGCCAAACTCCTGGTGAGGGCTGGAGATATCCTGGAATTACAACAGATCTCCAGATGACAGAGATCAGTTCCCACAGCAAAAATGGCTGCTTTTTATGGTATTTTACCCTGCTGAGGTCACTTCCAAGCTCAAACCTCATCCTCCCAAAGCTCCACCCCAAAATCTCCAGGAATTTCCCAACATGGAGCAGGCAACACTAAGAGGAACTGATCTCTGTATTTGGGCAATCCGTTGTGATTCCTGGAGAGCGGCTGCTGCCACTGCTGTTGTGGGGGGAGGAAGTTGGAGGGAGGCCAGGAGAGTGATAGGGGCAGAATGAGTGATGGGGTGGGGGCAGAAAGGAAGTGACGGGCATGGAGGGGGAGAGAGAGAGAGAGAAAGGGGTGGCGGGAAGGAGAAAGTGTGAGAGAAGGAGGGGGAGAGGGGAAGAAGCAGAGTTGGGGGGAAATGGGACAGCCATTCCGACAACTTTCTTGTGGGTCCCCACTGGTGTTTATCCCCTCTTGAAGCTGTCTATGCTTGTAGCCACCACCACTTCCTGTAGCAATGAATTCTGTATTTTAATTACTCTTTGGGTGAATAAGTACTTTCTTTTATCTGTTCTAAACTTTGTTGTTGTTCAGTCGCACAGTCGAGTCCGACTCTTCGCCACCCCATGGACCAGATTACGCCAGGCCTGGCGTAATCTGGTTCTAAACTTACTGCTCAGCAATTCCATTGAGTGCCCACGAGTCCTTGTATTGTAAAAAAGGGAGAAAAGTACTTCTTTCTCTACCTCCTCTCTCCCATACATAATGTTGCAAACCTCTATCATGTCATTGGTCAGTCATCGTTTCTCCAAACTAAAGAGCCCTAACCTCTTTAACTTTTCTTCAAAGGGAAAGTGTTTCATCCCCTAAATCATTTTGGCTGCCCTATTCTGCACTTTTCCCAATGCTATAATGTCATTTTTGAGGTGCGGTGACCAGAACTGTACACAATATTCTAAATGAGACCACACCATCGATGTATACAGGGGCAGACGCTGGCTGATTTGTTTTCAGTTCCCTTCCTAATAATCCCCAGCACAGCGTTGGCCTTTTTATTGCTGTTGCACACTGAGTTGACATTTTCAGTGAGTTATCCACCACGACTCCAAGATCTCTCTCCTGGTCAGCCTCCCCCAGTTCAGACCCCATCAGCATGGTTAGGATTTTTGCTCCAGTGTGCATTACTTTGCACTTGCCCACGTTGAACCTCATTTGCCACACTGACCCCCACTCACCCAGCATTGACAAATCCCTCTGGAGCATCTCACAATCCTCTCTGGTTTTCACCACCCTGAAAAACTGTTATCATCCGCAAATTTAGCCACTTCACTGCTTATTCCCAACTCCAAATCATTAATGAACAAGTTAAAAAGCACTGGACCTTATACCAAGTCCTGCTGTACTGCACTGCTTACCACCCTCCATTGTGAAAACTGCCCAAACTCTCTGTTTCCTGTTAGCCAGTTTTTATTCCACAAGAGGCTTGTCCTCTTATCCTGTGACTACTAAGTTCACTTAGGAGCCTTTCATGAGGAACTTTATCAAAATTGTTTTTTTCCTGGACTTGGGATGACCCACCATTTACAGTAGTTGTCAAACAGAATTTTGAGGTCCCTAGTCAGTATCTCTTCAGTCCTTTCAATTCCACTGAAAAGGCCCTTCTTCGCATAACTACTTTCGGAGCATTCTGAGCCTCCAACACCTCGGCATTAGAAGAAGAGCCTCATCAGAACCCACTGTACAAAAGGTTTGCCCTTGTGTGGATTATCTGAGACAGGAAGGCTGGATCTCTGCCTCAAGCTCTTGCTACACAGATTCCTCCCCTGTGTTGAGTCCTCAGTGGTTAAGGAGATATGGGCTGGTCTTGAATCTCCTTCCACCCTCAGAAAATATCCTTTCTTTCTTCCCTGTGAGATCTATTTGAGTTCTCTCCTAAATCCAAATATTTCTATAATTTCTTCCAGGTTAGGGTAAGGATGCTGGGCAGATACAAGGACTTTTCAAGAATTTCCATAATTTCAACGCTTTCTATGGTCTGTGGTTTTCTTTTAGGTGTGAAATAAGAGAAAAGCTCTTTTCACAAGCTATGCAGTTATTTTTTTTTTGTAGTTGAAATAAATTTATTGTATATGGCCATAGGACTTCACAATCCAAAACACATTTATAGCATACAACCATACAAGTCTAAAATTTCTAAATTTCTAAAAATTTAAAATTTCTCAGTCCAGCTCAGAAACTGCAATTCAATTCCATTGTTTACTTTCTTAGAAACCACATTTGCTCTGATTTTCCTAGCGGCCAGAGGAAAAAAGTGCCATCCTACAGGTGACAAAAGAATCCACATCTGATAACATAAAAGCTAATTTATCAAGGTAAGACAGGGAATGTAAAGTGACTAAAATCCTAGCCAGAAATGTGTTCCTGGATTCCAGGTATAAGGAGCAAACCAAGATATAACAGGGGGAGGTTTTCCACTGAACTTCTGCAGACACAAATATGTTGTTTCAGTGGGTTTTTTTTTAATACCACCCAGGAAACATCTCCGTTGTCATTGTCTGAGAAAGTAGCGATGTAAATGCCCTCCTGATATTGTATGCTGTTATGCCAATGAGGTAAGTGGCTCTGAAATGATCTTTTAAAATAATTTTATACCATCGGGCAAACCTTGACTGGGTAATTAAAAGAGTTATCCATTAAGGCATCCTCTCGAAATACCCATTCCCACTGGTCAAAATTACTCCCTGGAGGCTGGAGCAGATCGTCTGGGATGGTATAACAAAAAATAATAAGAGAGTCAGAACGAGCTTTATTCTTACTTTGCACTAAATGCAGTAAACAGCAGCTGAGTTTGCTGAATGAGCCAGGATCTATTGATTGGTTCTTTCCCCATGGTTTTAAAATTGGTAAGTGGGCACGAAGCCTCAGCAAAGGGAGACTGAATTCAGCTCGCAACAGTGCTGCCAGTGTCCCTCTTGGCAATGCCAAAATTCGTCTCATAAAGTGATTTTGAATTGTTTCCAGGCTGATACGTATTTGCTCTTTCCATGCCCATATTTCGATACCACACAATAAGTAGGAAACAAATTTACTAACAAAAAGTTCTAAAACCAGGTCGATAAGAAAACCTCTCCTGGTATAATAAAATCTCATTATTACTCCAATTACATCAAGGGCTGAGATTTTTATGGGTTCTAAACGGACGTTCCATTTCAAAGTTTCAGTAAAAATTAAACCCAAATATTTGTTGGATTTACATTGCTCTAATGGGATACTTTGTATACTCCAGTGAAACTTTTTTGGCCTCTTCTGAAAAACCATTACTTTGGTTTATGTATAATTGATTATAGTTTCTCTTCCTTGCAATATTCACCCAGTTTGTACAGAAGCCTCTTTAGCCC
Source organism: Gekko gecko (assembly GCA_029375565.1). Taxonomy (NCBI): domain Eukaryota; kingdom Metazoa; phylum Chordata; class Lepidosauria; order Squamata; family Gekkonidae; genus Gekko; species Gekko gecko. The sequence continues at coordinate 23,455 of JAPDNY010000370.1, read as the reverse complement.
AATTCTAGTTGGAGAGATCAAAACCGTATCATCCACATGCAATAAAATTGATTTTTTTTTTGGGGGGTGGCCTATAGTAGGTGCAACAATATCTGAACCAGACAATCTTGGTACAATGTCATTTATGTATAAATTGAAAAGTAGGGGGGCTAAAACACACCCCTGCTTTACTTCCTTACTTATAGGAATTTAACTAGTTTGGGAGCCTGAGATACCGACTTTGATCTTTGCATGTATATCTGAGTATAACTCTCATATAAGAAGCAATAATCTTTTATCAATATTTGTCTTCACCAATCTCTCCCACAAATGACCAATGGAGTCAAAAGCTGTGGTCAGATCAAAAAACTCCACATACAGGGCTTTAGTTGGACCATTCATGCCTGAATATGTTCACACTATGCAGTTTCTGCCCGTGTGGGTTCTTTGATGCTGTTGAAGATGGCCAGGCCAACTGAATCTCTTCTCACAGTCTGAGAATTCAAAAGAATTCTCCCCTGTGTGACTTTGTAGATTCTTATTCAAAAGGTTTTTCCCCTGTGTGGATGAATATTGCCACTCTGACTGAATTGCTTTCCACACTCTGAGCACTCTTCTTCTCTATGTTGGTTCTTTGATACTGTAGAAGATTGTAACTCTGACTGAATATCTTTCCACATTCTGAGCATTCAGGTTTCTCCCCTGTGTGGGTTTTAGACGGTGTTGCAGATGGCCAGTCTGACTGAATCTCTTCCTACACTCTGAGCACTCAAAAAGTTTCTTTTTTATTTTTTTATTATCAGTTCACATTATAGGACAAAACATAAACTACAATCTACAACAATCTTTAAATCATATATAAAATATAGATACATAGGCAGTCATCTATAATCATCTAGTACAATATTCTACAATATCCAGGTCATATCTTAAACATAACCATAAACATAAACACATCTATATGCTCTATATAACATATAATTACACTTATTAAGAACTTGCAAGAATATATTCTTTTTTTTAGCCTCTGTTTAAATATCTTTATTCTATCCCTCCCATTTATCTTCATATCTAATACCTTATTATTACAGATATATATTGCTGGACTCTTTTCTTAATCTGTATCTTGATTTAGATTTATTCCTAATTCTCAGGTATGTAATAAAAAAATACTTTGAATTTTTCTTGAATTTCTGAAACTGGCTTATTGTGTATATAAAGATGTTAATTCTGCCATTCTCACATATTCATATAATTTATCCTTCTATAACATTCAAAAGGTTTTGTCACCTCTGTGGGTTCCTTGATGATGCTGACAGAATCTCTTCCAACACTTATGAGCATTTAAAATGTTTCTCTCATGTGGGCTCTTTGATGTTTTTGAAGATTGCGAAGCCGACTGAATTTCTTTTCACACTCTGAGCATTTAAAAGGTTTCTCTCCTCTGTGGCTTCCTTGATGACGCTGAAGATGGCCACTCTGACTGAATCTCATTCCACACTCTGAACACTCAAAAGGTTTCTCCCCAGTGTGGGTTCTTAAATGGCTGTGAAGATGGCCACTCTGACTGAATCTCTTTCCACACTCTGAGCACACAAAAGGTTTCTCCCCTGTGTGGGTTCTTTGATGTAGTAGGAGATTGCCACTTGTGCTGAATCGCTTTCCACATTCTAAGCATTCAAAAGGTTTCTCCCTTGTCTGGGTTCTTTGATGTAGAAGGAGTTCGCCACTCTGACTGAACCTCTTTCCACATTCTGAGATTTCAAAAGGTTTCTCCTCTGTGTGAGTTCTTAAATGATTGTGAAGTTGGAAGCTCAGACTGAATCTTTTTCCGCATTCTGAGCATTCATAAGGTTTCTCCCCTGTGTGGGTTCTTTGATGCAGTAGGAGATCACCACTCTGACTGAATCTCTTTCCGCACTCTGAACATTCAAAGGGTTTCTCCATTGTGTGAGTACTTACATGCCGTTGAAAACTGCTACTGTCACAAAATCTCTTTCCACATTCTGAGCATTCAAAAGGTTTCTCCCCCGTGTGTTTTTTTTGATGCACTAGGAGATGGCCACTCTGAGTGAATCTCTTTCCACACTCTGGGCATTCAAAAGGTTTCTCTCCTGTGTGAGTCCTTAAATGCTTGTGAAGATGGCTGCTCCAACTGAACCTCTTTCCACAGTCTGAGCATTCAAAAGGTTTCTCTCCTGTGTGGGTTCTTTGATGCACTAAGAGATGGCCACTCTGACTAAATCTCTTTCCACACTCTGAGCACACAAAAGGTTTCTCCCCTGTGTGAGTTCTTAAATGCTTGTGAAGGTGGCTGCTCCAACGGAATCCCTTTCCACATATTGAGCATTCAAAAGGTTTCTCCCCTGTGTGGGTTCTTTGATGCAGTAGGAGATCGCCATTCTGACTGAATCTCTTTTCACCCTCTGAACATTCAAAAGGTTTCTCCCCTGTGTGTGTTCTTTGATGTTGCTGAAGACTGACAAGATGAGTGAATTTCTTTCCACACTCTGAGCATTCAAAATGTTTCTCCCCTGTGTGGGTTCTTTGATGCACTAGTAGATGGCAACTCTGACTGAATCTCTTTCCACACTCTAAGCATTCAAAGGTTTCTCCCCTGTGTGAGTTCTTAGATGCTTGTGAAGATGGCTGCTCCAACTGAACCTCTTTCCACAGTCTGAGCACTGAAAAGGTTTCTCCCCTGTGTGGGTTCTGTGATGCACTACGAGATGGCCACTCTGACCGAATCTCTTTCCACATTGTGAGCACACAAAAGGTTTCTCCCCTGTGTGAGTTCTTAAATGCTTGTGAAGATGGCTGCTCCAACGGAATCCCTTTCCGCATACTGAGCATTTCAAAGGCTTCTCCCCTGTGTGGGTTATTTGATGCAGCAGGAGATCGCCACTATGACTGAATCTCTTCCCACATTCTGAAAATTCAAAAAGTTTCTCACCTGTGTGGGTTGTTTGATGTTGGTGAAGACAGCCAAGGTTTGAGATCTCTGAGCAACTCTCGCCACAGTCTGAGAAACTATAGTGTTTCTCTTCTGCATGTGTTTGTTGATGTTGAAGGAGGTCTGCTCTGCAAAGGAAGCTGTTTCCACACTCCAAGCCTTGATAGGTCTTCATTCCATCCAGCATTTGTAAATGGAGCTTATATTGGGCTTCATCTAAGAAGACCATTTCACACTCCAAACTCTTGTACATCTCCTCCACCGTGTGAATTGCTTCATGGAAATCCCCTCCTTGGCAAGGAATGGGTTGATCCATCTTCTCAACTATGTGGCTTCCTTTCTGCCTCTTTGGTTGGCCTTGAGTCCTGAAGGTTTCTCTCAAGTCTTCATCCTTGACTTCATCTGGCGATAGATGATGCAGCTCCTCACCCTCCTCGTTCCCCCGATCACCCCCTGTTGGTAATAAAGAGAGAGGTCCAATTAGCACCCACAGGAGGAGGTCTGATTTGCACTTGAAATTCCATCAACGCTCAAAGCATTTCAGGGCCTTGTTCTGGCTGTACATTGAAATATACAATAGTATACATATTAAAAGTTGCTTCCCGCCTGCCTGCCTGCGTGGCCCATCTCGATCTTTGAAGTTTTCCTCAGCCTCTTCATTCTTGGCTTTTTCCAAAGAGAACCCCTGGAATTCCCCAAGGGTCTCCTTTACATCAGCTGCTGGAATACAGAAGGAGGTCAAATCAGTACCTATCCAAGCCGCCAAGCCAGCAATTAGGCACGCCTCATTCGTGAGTGTTCATTTCCTTTGGCAGAACTTCTTTCCCCAAAAAAAGTTTGCTGCTGGGCAGGGAGATGTTAGGACCTCACCAAGTGAACCCTGCAGTTCAAGGGACCCCTCATGTTGATAACTTTTTTGCCTCGTTCTGCCTGACTATTCTTAAGTAGTCTCTTGTACATTGACAGAGGGAGAGAGAAAGTGATGATTCTTATACGGGGAAGAAATCCAAGGAAGAGGAAAAATTCTTCTGGAAGAATGGAAACATGATCCAGATCAAATCCCACTATCCTAACCAGTTTAAGGGGGACGAATCCATACCAGATCACAGTCAGAGTGGATGGCCTCAATCCCATTCGGGGGAAGGGTCTGTTGTACAGGCTGGCAACTGAGAAATCAGGATCTGACCTGGTACCACAGGAGTCTCCCCCTCACTGGGGACCCTCCATTTTGGATCCCTGCACACTTGCACATCTTAGCGGGGGCCTAGCAATGAAAAATGGAGTCTGGAACAAACTGATATCAACAATGACAGTGAGTTGGGCTGAGAGCATGCAAGGAATGTGAAGCAATTCCCCCACTAATCACGCAAAAGCCATATCTGGTGGGAATCCACTGAAGGGCCTTTTCCCCAAGGGCCTAAGGGGTTCCCTCCCTGACCACCTGGCCTGAATAAAGACCCAAATAATCAAGACAATGAACAATGGGCCAGCCCCCGCCATTTCTTCCTTCTCTCGAGTGCTGGACAGGAAGATTTCTCCCCCTACTCCGTCATGTAAACTCAGCCATTAACTTGCCTATTCTAACTCTCAGTCTTCCTAAAGGAACACTTCTCCTTGAGAATAATAATAATCATACTCTACTACACACAATGCCATACGATAATAATAATAATTATAATATATATATATTATATATATAATATTTATATAATATATAAATAAAAATTATTATTATCGTATGGCATTGTGTGTAATTTTTATTACTATTTATCATTACTATTTATTATTATTAATTATTATTACTAATTATTATCATAATCATCATCATCATCGTATGGCCAGGAAAGACTTTTAGCTGTAATGCGAAAGAAGAAAAACTCCCCTCCGCAATGCAGACCAAAACTCCTTTTGAAATTAGCTCATCTCCAGAGAGGTGGACTTTTCATCACTCCCACATTCCAGTGCCCACACCTCCTTCATCTTTGCAGAAATGTATAAAAGGTTATCCCTCAGTCCATCCAATCTGCAGCACGTGTTGGATCCCAGCCTGTTCCCCCAACTGTATGGCTGGCTTCTCTACTTTTCCATCCTATTCTGCTGTGCTTCTCCACAGCTGCCTGGTCGTCTTCAGGAAGCCAGGCTTGTATCTCTTTGATTCTTCCCCTTTATGTTCTCCCTTTGTAGCAGGGAAAGGGTTTAAACTGTGATTGTAGTCAGTATTCCCTCTAAGCTGAGTTAGTGTGAGCTAGCTCACAGTTTTTTAGCCTCTGGCTCACAGATTTTGGTCTTAGCTCAGGAAGGATGGCTCCAGAGCAAACTAATTTATGCAGTAGCCAAATTGCTCGCTCACAGCTTTGATGCCAGTAGCTCACAAAGTAGGGGTTTTGCTCACAAGACTCCACAGCTTAGAGGGAACATTGATTGTAGTTCACATGTGTATTTGTTTCCTTTCAGTAGAGCCTCTATTTTTATTTAACCTGACCTAACCTGGTTCTCTTTCTAGTAACTTAATAAATTTGTTTAAGATGCCGATACCCTTCATTTCTTGAGTGTTGGTGTGTATCTCTACCCTGGTAGACATAGGTTTATGATCTCGGGAATTAATACCCCAAAATACACATATTTTCTCTTTGCTAGCAGAAGGAAGCTTTTGCCAGCTACAGGGACATGTATGAGTGAACTGTGTAACAGATCCCTTTCTGAGGACCTCTCAGCCCCTCCTTGGCTCCAGGCCAGGACACCCTCTCTGGCTTGGGTGAGAGCCATAGTAGTGGATTCCATAGTTCCCTCTATGCTGTGCTAGGGGGCACTGGCGCACAAAATTTTAACAGCCAGCTCAGAGAGTTACTGTTTCAGCCCACAGACACTGCTTCAGCCCACTGTAAACAATGGAGGATGGGGGCATCTCCTTCTGGGGCCCATAGAATTGGACCCCCTGGTCCAATCATTTTGAAACTCGGGGAGCTTTTTGAAGAGAGGCACCAGCAGCTGTGTTGCAAACTTGGTGTATCTACCTCAAAAAATAGCCCCCCCAAGCCCCAGATACCCCCAGATCGATTCTTCATTATAGCCTATGGGGCCCATTGACTATAATGATCCCCATAGGCTAAAATGGAGCTAAAAAAAGGGTTTTTTTGCACACCCCTATTATGCTTCTCAGCATGATTTGTAAGCTGCCTTCAGCCACAGGGAAAAGTGGGATATAAATATTTGAATAAATAAGTAGGTTGGGTGCATTGATAACATTTAAGAAACTTCCTGTTTTTTAGGTTAGACGGGGTTCTGACAGTGATTGTTCCTGAAGAAATGAACAGTGACTCACGAAAGCTCGTACCGTGCCACATATTTTGTTAGTCTTTAAGGTGCTATAAGACTCTTGCTCTTTTCTACTGTTCCTCCTCTGTTATACTTGACCTGTAATACTGGTTGTCATATTTCACTAAAAACCCAAAGTAGACTGCAAGAGTGTGTGTGTCATCCGTCCCCCCCCAGTACTGGTATGTTTTCTAAGGCTCAGCACAGGGTAATGGTCTGAGGCCAGGTCTACCACTATTGTGGACTGGGGTGGGTAGACCTGTTCTCCAGAGGCCAGGTCTACCAATACAGTGGACTGGGGTGGGTAAACCTGTTTGCCGGAGGCCAGGTCTACCACTATAGTGGACTGGGGTGGGTAGACCTGTTTGCCGGAGGCCAGGTCTACCACTTTAGTGGACTGGGGTGGGTAGACCTGTTCTCCAGAGGCCAGGTCTACCAATATAGTGGACTGGGGTGGGTAGACCTGTTCTCTGGAGGTCAGGTCTACCAGTATAGTGGACTGGGGCGGGTAAGATTTGACTTGATTCTGTTTTCTCTTATAACATTTATACTTAAAATATACTTTAAATATAATTCAAAAGGATTTATTTTGAGATTTTTACAAAGTTATGGAAGTAATCTTCTAAAAGATTAATGTATGCAGAAGTCAAAAGTAGACTCGCTCACGACTGTAATGCCACTAGGCTTTTTTGCTCATGGGGTAGAATTTCTACTCCCAACACAGTGGAGCTTACAGGGAACATTGCTGGACTCAGCTGCCCCTGAGCCAACCAAGCGGCTTGGGCCACCCTCCCAGACCATGCACTTTCCCTGCCACCCCAACTCTTCGAGATCTCCAACAGGGGACATGTAGTGGGGCAGGCCTGAAAATGATGTATTCGTGTTCAATAAGTTGATTCGGGCCTCAGCCCTCTGCAGCCATTCACACTGTTGGCACCCATGGAAGATCCTTACCCAGAAAGGCCACGTTCCCATAGTTCTCCAGCATGACTTCCCCGTACAGAGCTCTCTGGCCCGGATCCAGTAGCGCCCACTCTGCTTCAGTGAAATGCACAGCCACCTCCTCAAAGGAAAAGGAACACTGAAAGAAAAAGCAGATTCCCTCCTCAGAGATCATGCCAGGCAGAGATGGCACACTTGAAGGGGGCAGTCGGGGAGGGCACAGGATGTGGAGCTTGGCATGGGCAAAGGGAGTGGCATTCAGAGCCTCTTTCCTCGAACTCCTTAGCAGCAACTGCAGGAGCAAAAACCCCTCTGTGAAAGGGGGGGAACCAGACCCGCCCCACTCATCTCCTCTACCTGGACTGGAGGTGCAGCAGCAGTTTCCACACCTCTGCCAAGACGATGGTGGAACACCACCTGTCCACTGCCTGTCACGGAGACAAAGGAGAAAGAAAGATTGTTAGCCTAGACTCCCTTGTTCGTTTGCCTGTTTGAATCCTGCTTTTTGTATACTTTTGTAAACCTCTATCATGTCACCCTTCAGTTGTCGTTTCTCCAAACTAAAGAGAACGTAACCTCTTTAATCTGTCTTCATAGGGAAAGTATTCCATCCCCTTAATCATTCTGGTTGCCCTTTTCTGCACTTTTCCCAATCCTATAATGTCTTTTTTGCGGTGCGATGACCAGAACTGTACACAATATTCCAAATAAGGCCGCACCATCAATGTATACAGGGGCATTATGATCCTGGACAATCTGTTTTCAGTTCCCTTCCTACTAATCCCCTACATAGCATTTACCTTTTTGATTGTCGTTGCACACTGAGTTGACATTTTCAGTTAGTTATCCACCATGACTCCAAGATCTCTCTCCTGGTCAGTCTCCCCCCAGTCCAGACCCCATCATAGTTAGGATTTTTGGCTCCAATCTGCATTACTTTGCACTTGCCCTTGCTGAACCTCATTTGTCACATTGATGCCCACTCGCCCAGCCTCAACATCTCTCTGGACTGCCTCACAATCCTGCCTGATTCTCACCACCCTAAAAAACTTTGTATCATGAGCAAACTTAGCCACTTCACTCTTACTCCCAACTCCAAATCATTAATGAACAAGTTAAAAGCATCAGACCTAGTACCGAGCCCTGCGGTACCATACTGCTTACCACCCTCCACTGTGAAAACTGTGTATTTATACTCACTCTGTTTCCTTTTAATTAACCAGTTTTTAATCCACAAGAGGACTTGTCCTCTTATCCCATGACTACTGAGTTTACTTAAGAGCCTTTGATAAGGAATTTTATCACTCTGGAAGTCTAGGTAAACAGCATCTACTGTGGGTCACCCTTGTTCACATGTTTGTTCACACCCTCAAAGAACTCTAACAGGTTAGTGAGACAAGATCTTCCCTTACAGAATCCATGCTGATTCTTCATCAATACCCTTTGTTCATCAGTGTGCCTACTAATTCTGTCTTTAATAACAAATTCCACCAACTTATCTGACATTAGACTGACCAGACTGTAATTTCCTGGATCTCCTCTGGAATGTTTTTTTAAGATGGGGGTTATATTATCTAGAAGAAGAAGGAGAGTTTGGATTTATACCCTGCCCTTCACTACCCAAAGGAGTCTCAGAGCGGCTTACAGTCCTTTCCCTCCCCACAACAGACACCCTGTGAGGTAGGTGGGGCTGAGTTTCAAGAACTGCTCTTGAGAGAACAGCTCTGAAAGAACTTGTGGCTGACCCAAGGTCATACCAGCAGCTGCATGTGGAGAAGTAGGGAATCAAACCTGGTTCTCGCCGATTAGGAGTCCACACTCCTAACCACTACACGAAATTGGCTCTGACCATGCTGTCCTCAGGAACGGAGGCAGATTTTAATGACAGATTGCATATTTTTGTCAGGAGAGCCATAAGTTCACATTTGAGTTCTGACAGAACTCTTGCATGTATGCCATCTGGGCCTGGTTTATCATTTTTTTAAGCTGTCTATCAGTCGTAGGACCTCCTCTCTCATCACCTCAATCTGATTCACGAATTTCAACACCTTTCCCAAAATTGGCAGTTCTGGAATGGGCAAGCACCTCTCATCTTCAACAGTGAAGACAGGGGCAAAAAAATGCATTCAGCTCCTCTGCCATTTTCCTGTTATCCTTAGTAATCCTTTCACCCCTTGGTCATCCATGGGCCCCACTGCCTGCCTGTCTGGTTTTCTGTTTCTTATAGTCCCCTGTTGCCCGTCTGATCTCTGACTTGCATTTTATTTGCCACTGCCTGTGCTCCCTTCTATTTACCTCACTCAGACTAGCCTTCCACCACTTAAAGCAATCCTTCTTACCTTTTACTACTTCCATTACTTTGTTCATTAACCATGCAGGCCTTTTTTATACCTATCTGTAGACTTCCTAATCTGCAGTATAGATTTTATCTAAGATTGTAGTTTTAAATAGCCTCCAAGCATCCCGAAGGGATTTGACCCTCCACACCTTTCCTTTCAGTTTCTTCTTCACAAGCCCCCTCATTTGAGAGATGTTACCCCTTCATGTTGGTACAAGGCCATTTGGGACTTTTTTCCCTCCTGGAGAGGATTTCTGACCATTTAAAATATATAGACAACCCTCAGTATCAGTCCTCGTTTATTTCTCTTTGGTGGCCTGTTATAGAATATATGAATAATCAGAGTGATCTCAAACCAACAGATCTGATAGTTAACAGTTTCATAGCTTTAATGTGATTGTAGATCTTTGTTCTCTTTATCCTCCACTAATTTATATACCTCGTGTTTTGTATTTCTGCAAATTATTAAGGACAGATAAAGGGAGGTGGCTGTTAAACTCCACTCACTGCTACTTCGTTGATTGCACTCCGTTCTATTGTCAGTTTGTAATATTGCTATATTGTTCAATAAAAAAATAAAGCTTAAAAAAGAAAGAATGGAATTGCCTTCTATGAATCTGTCTAATGGCCTTTCAGGGGAGTGGCCATCACTACATCCTGTGGAACTGAATCCCAGAACTTGACTCTGTGTTGTGTGCAGAAGTATTTCCTTTTTCTCCTGTCCTAAAGTAAAAGGTAAAGGTTTCCCTTCCTCGAAAACCAGTCGAATCCGACTCTAGGGTTGCGGTGCTCATCTCTGCTTCAAAGCCGAAGAGCCAGCACTGTCCGAAGATGTTTCCGTGGTCATGTGGCCAGCATGACTAAACACCAAGGTGCACAGAACGCTGTTACCTTCCTACTGAAGTGGTACCTATTTATCTACTTGCAATTTCTTGCTTTCGAACTGCTAGGTTGGCAGGAGCTGGAACTAGAGACGGGAGCTCACTCCGTCACGCGGCACTCTCGGGTCTCGAACTGCTGAACTACTGACCTTCCACAGCCTGCAGTTCAGCGTCTTAACCACTTGAGCCACTGTAGCTCCTCTCCTGTCCTAAACCTGCCCAAAAACTTCACTGTTGCCCCCATTCCCATCTGGCCACCAAACAGCCTTACCACGTGAGAGGGCATCTTGGGCACACTCTTGGTCCTGTGCCCTCTGCTCTTCCTCCAAAGGAGACCCTTCCTCCTCAGAGAAATCATCTTCCACCTTCACTGCTGGTCCCCACATCTGAAAGAGCAGAAAAGGAGATGGATAAGAGAAGGAATTGTACAGGCCGAGGAGAAGGATCCTGTACAGCTCCCAGACTCCTCACCCCTGCGTCGATGAGCAGAGCTGGTTCAACCACACGGGCAAGAACAAGCAGTCACCGGGGAGCAAGGTATTTGTGAATTTCCTGCACTGTGCAGGGGGTTGGACTAGATGACCCTGGAGGTCCCTTCCAACTCTATGATTCTATGATTCTAAGAGTCAAGGTTGGGTTTTGTTATGTCTTGTCTAACACTGGCGTCGACGATACTCACACAATACTCAGGCATCCAACACACAACAAACAAGCTGGTTTATTAACATCTCAGAAATGCCTCCGCAAGGAAGGCTATACAACACATTGAGAGGAGCAGACGATGACTAACTGCCAAGAACGACACCAGGGAAATAAATACTTTACACCTGTATTGAGAGATTGCTCCCGTTGAAGGGACATTACATCACAACTACCCTTCACAAAAAAGGATAAGTATAATAAAATACAATACAATAAATCTAATCTAATCCATGCATGCAAATGAGCAGGAGCACCCCAACTGGCTTTTTAAAAAAATTACTTCCAATGGTTTACGATCAGTCTGAACTCAAACAACCTTACCAAACACGTACCGATGGAATTTTCTCATCACAGCCAGGTACAGCAACCAATTCCTTCTCTGTCTGAGCATAATTCTTGTTCTGATGAGCTAAGTCAGAGGTGTCAAATTTGTTTGTTATGAGGGTCGGATCTGACATAAAAGTTACTTTGTCAGGCTGAGCCTTCCTCTCCCTACAACAGTCACCCTGTGAGGCAGGTGGTGCTGAGAGAGCTCTTTCAAGAACTGCCCTTGAGAGAACAGCTCTGAAAGAGCTTATGACTGACCCAAGGTCACACCAGCAGCTGTATGTGGAGGAGTGGGGAATCAAACCTGGTTCTCCCAGATTAGAGTCCATGCTCTTACTCTGGACTTTGGTGTAGCAGACACTACATCATAGTTTTCTTTCCAGCCTAGTAAATTCCCTACAGGCAGAAATATCTGGCCAGGAAGCCTTAGGAAAAGGTTGCTTGAACTGAATGAATGAAAACCCCTCACCTGCTCTACCTGCCTTTTCTCCTCTGCCTGACTCAGGAGGAAACCTTCGGCCAGGGCCACCGCCTGGGAACTGGTCTCCGGCCCACATCCTCTGACCCAGCCCTGCATTTCCAGGGGCAGGATGGCCAGGAACTGCTCCAGGATCACCAGGTCCAGGATCTCCTTCTTGGAGTGCCTCTCTGGCTCCAGCCAGCGGTTGCAAAGTCCATGGAGCTGGCTGCAAATCTCTCGGGGTCCGTTGGCCTCATGGTATTGGAACAGCCGGAAGCATTGGCTGCGCACATCTGCTGTCTTAGTGTCTTGAGCCAAGATCTCTGGAGCAGCTCTTTCCCAAAATTCAGCACCACTTCCTGCTTGGATGGGATGGGGACCGTTCCTTGAACTCTTGCCAGTTCCAGGTCCTTCTGGGTCCTTCTCTTCCATCTCCTTCCCTCGTGTTGTCTCCAACTGTGAAAAGGTACCCTTACTCATGTGGCTATGAAGAGAGAGAGAGAGGGAAAAACATATCAAAAAGGCAGAAAGAAACCAAAAGAGAATGCAGCTTGTCATGATCTGTATACGACTGGGCCCAGGAGAGACCTGTATGGCAGTGGAAAGCAGACACAGCCTAAAATCCCCACAATGCTTAGTGATGGTTGTAACCAATCAGAGTCCAGGGATTCTATGAGGTGATTGTTACATACTTTGTGGGCTGTGGAAAACAGTGTGCTTTCCTCTCAGAGAGCTAAACTGAAGGGAACTGCGTGCTTGTCTCTCACAGAGTTAAGCTGAGAGAAAGATCCCTCACGTGGGACAGAATGAGTACAGGCAGGGAGGCCTGGTATAAGAGGACCTTGAAATAGTAACCAGCAAGAGAACTAGGTAGCCACGTTAGGTTTGTGTTTATTTTGCCTTTAAGCACTGTTATATCTTTTACAGCACCTTGTCTTGTTTTCCTCACCCCAATCCTGCGTTAATAAACCGTTTAAGTGTTCTCTGCCTGGTCATCACGCCCATATTTCTCGAGTTGAAAAGAGGCATTTTGGATGGGCTTGGAAGGGTACTCCTGGCCTTGTCAAGGGACCCGAAGTCCAGAGTGGTGACAACCCCCTGGGGGTCATGACAGAGCTACATCACCAACCCTGGTGAAAAGACACCTAATGATTGCCCCAATGAATCTGATGGAGTGTTCTTGCTTAGTTTGTGGATCAGGATTAACATCATTGTGCTACACTATGTATCAAGCTTCCTTAGGTATGCCTGTTTGGTCCGTCAAGAAAGTAAACCGTCTCTATTTGGCTCTTTAAAAATTTGTTGCCAGTGTTATGATCTTGGCCTCCTATGACTGCATATCAGTCTGTCCTAGGGGCTACTCTCAACGTAAACTGGAGCCCGGTACAAAGCGGCTCGTAAGCTGCTCAACGATTTCAGCTGTCTCCTCAACAGGCCGGAAGTGTTAGGCAATTGCTCTATCCGAGTGCTCAGCGGAGCGGAAGGGGCAGAGGGGCCTTAGATCTTTCTAGGTCAGGGCAGAGGGGGCTGCCCGGATGAACAGGTGGAGGGAACGGACCCCCAGAAAATGGCAAACGGGACATGAAGCACTGCCCCAAATGCTGTGCATGTGGGGAAGCCAATCGGCTGGTATGATTAATCCCTTCTGATCATGCCTGGGAGTCCTTTGTGGGCCTCATTATGACCTCTACGGCTGAGAATTTAATTTGTTTTAATTTACAAAATTTGGATCCTGCCTCTCTGCCCCACCACGGCGGCTAACAAATTAAAACATTTGTATATATGTATGTATTTAATTTCATGATTAAAGTCCACCTTTCTCACTGGGTTTACACCGTTTACACAGAGTGACTCTATACAATCGATAGAACGGCACATTCAGTAAACGATGAAATAGAATTTCGGTTGCAGACCCAACCGGCTGTCCCGAAAACAATGCTGAATGAAAGCACAAATGTTAACATGAGCCACAAAATGATGCAAAATGACACTGGAGGATACAACTTACAGCAGTAAAAAAATAACATAATGCGATCCTGCTTACAATATGCCCTGGATAGTCCAGACTAGCCCGATCTTGTCGGATCTTGGAAGCTAAACGGGGCTGACCCTGGCTAATATTTGCATGGGAGACTTCTGAGGAATACCAGGGTCATGATGCAAAGGCAGGCAATGGCAAACCAGCTCTGAACATCTCTTGCCTTGAAAACTGCACAGGGTTGCCGTAAATCAGCTGTGTCTTTATGGCAACAACAACTAATACATATTGGTATAGACCACAGTCCCTAAGAATTTCTCCAAGTGACTTTGTGAATCATGCTGTACAGTGCTACCCTACTGCCTGTGTAGAAAAGCCCTCTTGGAACAATTCAGTTTTCCATAGTTTGCGGAAAACCAGGAGAGTGGGCACCTTCCTGACCACAGGCAGGCCATTCCACAAGGTGGGGGGCCTGGAAGGAAAAGGCAGGTGGACAGGCCTAGTGGTTGATCCTGCCCATGAGCGGGGGGGGGGCCCTGCAGAAGTCCCTGCTCAGATGAGTGAAACTGCCAGGGCAGAGCCTAGAAGGAGAAACTGTCTTGCAGGGATGAGGCTCCAAGGCCAAAGGAGAGCCAGTCCTTTAAACCGTGCCTGGTAACTGATGGGCAGCCAGTGGAGTGACTGCAGAATGGGAGTAAAAATTTTATTTATTTCTTCAAATCTGTACCCCAGCCTCCCCACCCTGGCAGGCTCATGTAATATGCATGCCCCGTCTAGATCCTGATAATACTGAGTTACGGCGTTCTGCACCTACTGGAGTTCCCAAATTGATTCTGAGGGGAGGCCAGCCGTACGGTCCATCAGTCTAGTCTTGGTGTCACCATGAGATGGATCCAGGTGGCCAGCTCAGCTGTTAGACCTTTCCGCCACTTGCTTCTCCAGCAATCCTGTCCAGTCCAGTAAGGGAGTCTGCAAAGGTCAGCTCAGCTCCATGGGAAGCAGGGAGCAGAACCTCCTTCAAGGCCTCCACCTTCCCAAACAGCATTAGCTCCATCTTTGCAGGATTTCGTTTCAGTTTGTCCACTCTCAGGCATTTATCCACAGCTGCAAGGCAGTAATTCAGGACACTGACGGCATCACCAGGAAATGTGGAGAAGGAGATGATTAGATAGATAGATAGATAGATAGATAGATAGATAGATAGATAGATAGATAGATAGATAGATAGACAGACAGACAGACAGACAGACAGACAGACAGACAGACAGACAGACAGAAAGACAGACAGACAGAAAGACAGACAGAAAGACAGACAGAGCTATAGATAGATAAATGATAGATATAGCTATAGATAGATAGATAGATAGATAGATGATAGATGGATAGATTAGATAGATAGATGATAGATAGATAGATAGATAGATAGATAGATAGATAGATAGATGATAGATATAGCTATAGATAGATAGATGATAGATAGATGATAGATAGATAGATGATAGATAGATAGATAGATAGATAGATAGATAGATAGATAGATAGATAGATAGATAGATAGATAGATAGATAGATAGATAGATGTGTATCGTCTGCAGATGGATGACAGCCAAGCCCAAAACTACAAAGGGTTTGGTCTACATAAAAGGAGAAGAATAACGCGGGGGGGATTGCGACCTGTGCATCCCAAGCGGATAACTGATCTAGTCCGGTGGCCATTTTTGGGGTCCGGTCGGTGAGGAATGATTTGACCCACTCCGACCAGCAGCCTCCCCTCCGATGCCCAGTTCTGCCCCCCAAGCGCCCCAACAAGAGCTGCGCCAAGGGCAGCAGAGAGATCCAGGAGGAGCCAGAAGGAGGGCGGTCCTTTGTCTGCAGGGAACAGACATTTTAAAACTATTTATTGCATGTCGCTACCAGCTCCCCGTCAGAAACACTCGATAGCCGCGTTTCTCTCTTCCAGGACTGAAATGCTTTTTCTCCCCCCGCCCCTCCATGACTTACTTGTGCGCGAACCTTCCCGGGATCCGGCTGCAAGGCTCCCCCCCCCCTTGCAGATCTGAAGCCCTCCCTGCGCTCTTTGTCCATTCGAATAACAAAGCCTCCCCCCCCCCCACAAACCTTTTCCTCTCTCCCGCCCCCCCACTCCTCTCTCGGCCTCTCTACGAAGCAGCTCGCTCGCCTTAACTCTTTCGGTGCTGCAGACGAAGGAATGAGAAGAGCGTCTTCCTCCCGTCCTCTCCTCGAGGCGCCAGACCCGGACGGACGGAGGGGGCCGGACTTCAGCCAGGCTGCCCTCCTCGACGGCGACGTTTTATAATGCAGCTGGACCGGGCTGCTTGCGAGTAACTCTGCACGGGCGACCGCAGGCTCTTCAGCAAATCGCGGGGGGAGCGGCAAGGAAGACGGAGGCAAACTCCAGCCCGCTCCCTTTCAGCCATCCGGAGCAGGTCGACCCACCGTCCTCCGATCCAGTGGGGCTTCTTCCCTGGAAAGCGGTTTGAGGATTGCACGGGAGCCCGTTCCCCTCTCCATGCTGGGGGGGGAGATCCTGTTGGGACTCGGGAGGCCGCCGCGTTGGAGAGGGAGGGTTGCCACCAATGCCCCCTCTAAGCTGTGGGGTCTTGTGAGCAAAAATTCTACTTTGTGAGCTACTGGGATTAAAGTTGCGAGCGAGCGATTTGGCTGCTGCATCAATTGGTTTGCTCTGGAACCGTTCTTCCTGAGCTATGACAAAGATCGGTGAGCTGGAGGCTAAGAACCTGTCAGCTAGCTCACGCTAACTCAGAGGGAACACTGGTTGCCACCTCCTGCTTGGGAAATTCCTGGTGATTTGGCCACTTTCTCTTCCCCTGGGGATTTGGGAGGAAGTGCAAAGGACTGTTTTCAAGTTTGGGGGGCGTATAAGGAAGGGTACCCCGGACCTCACTGATTATCCTTTAAAGATAGCTGTACGCGGGCTTTCTCTCTCTGTGTGTAAGGGGGGGGGTAATACTCAGGGATCCCGAGTGCCAGCACCTTTGGGGGTGCATTCTGCCCAGTCCTGAGAAGGAAACTGTTAAGTATGAGCCTTAACAAAGTAGTGATTTCAGCTTTATTTAACAGCAAACCAGAGGATCAGACAACACACACAAAACAGTGGAGCATAGTTCCGTTTTTAAATGATCCGGGCTGTCAAAGCCACGACCATATTTCAGTTAACAACCAATCATAATATTGGGATAAAGACCAATAAGGTCTGTTCCCTTCATAAAGATATATATAGTTCTGATTGGCTATGTACAGAGTTTCATAGAATCAACCAATGGGAATGTCAGCTCTTACAATCCCTTTTACTGACTCAAGCTTAACATGGTAAAACCTAGGCCTGATTCAGAGTCAGAACATAACAGAAACTGGTGGCAAGCCCTGGCTCACTAGTGGAGCATCTACTTGGCATGCAGAAGGCCCCAGGGCTCAATTCCCAGCATCTCCAGTGAGAAGGACCAGGCAGTAGGAGATGTGAAAGACCTGGAGAGCCGCTGCCAGTCTGAGTAGACAATTCTCAGTGCCAAAACCAGGGCCACACAACCCGGAAAATCTACAGCAACTAAGGAACTCTGACAGTGAAAGCCTTCAACAACATATTAATTCTGACCTTGATGGGGGCAGATAGTCTGATTCGGTAGAAGGTTGACACTTTCATTGAGCTGTCCACTATGACCCCAAGATCTTTTCCCCTCTCAGTCTTAGCAAGTTCAGACCCCACTGGCCTATACCTGAAGTTGCAATTTTTTTGTCCCAATGTGCATCACCTTACACTTACCAAAACTGAACTTCATTTGTCACATTGTCCCCTGCTCACCCAGTTTGTGGAGACCCTCTTGCAGCTCTTTCACAGGCAGCCTGGGTTTTCACCATCCTGAATAATTTGGTGTCATCTGCAAACTTTTTCAGTCCGCTTTCTCAGAACAAAGTTTGAGTCCAGTGACACCCTGAAGACCACCCATGTTTTATTCTCTACAGACAAGTTTTCGTCTGCACGCACACTTCTTCAGATACAATGAAACAGAAGCCACCAACCATTACATATAGGTGTGGAGATGTGTGGGCAGGAAGCACTAATTAGAGTCAAGCTGCAGAACTAACTGAGCAATAAATACAGCTAAGACTGGATTAAGGCAATGGGTAAGGCCTGTGAATAGCAGCAAATTAGCATACTGCATAATAAAAGAGTTTACAAATGGATGCAAGAACTGAATAACGTTAACATTTGCACACAAAAGCTCATGTCCAGAATAAAGCTCTGTCGGTCTTAAAGGTGCCCCTGGACTCAAAATTCTGTTCTGCTGCTTCAGACCAACAGGGCTCCCCACCAGTGTTCCCTCTAAGCTGCGGGGTCTTGTGAGCTACTGGCGTTAAAGTTGTGAGAAAGTGATTTGGCCACCGCATAAATTTGTTTATTCTGGAGCCATCCTTCCTGAGTGAAGACAAAAATGTGTGAGCCAGAGGCTAAAAACTTGTGAGCTAGTTCACACTAACTCAGCTTAGAGGGAACACTGCTCTCCAACTGAGTCCCCGTCTTCAGTTTGACTCCAGCCTTTCCCAGCACATCTGGGGCTGACTCTCTGCTGCCCCCACCACCAGGCCAGCAGGGAGAGGTCGGGTTGCCAGTCTCCAGATGGCAGCTGGAGATCTCCCCGCTATTACAACTAATCTCCAGGCAACAGAGACCAGTTCAGCTGCAGAAAATGGCCACTTTGGAAGGTGGACTCTATGGTATTATACCCTATTGAAGTCTCTCCTCTCCCCAAACCCCACCCTTCTCCGGCTCCAAAATCTCCAGGTATTTCTCAACCCGGAGCTAGCGACCCTAATGAGAGGTGTGTCTGTTATATTGTCTGCTCTCCAGACTCTCTACTACAGGCCTTTAAGAAATGTTTCTCTCAATTAAAAATCACTCACCCAGGATGCTGGACTCGATGGACCACTGGTCTAGGCTTGCCCAAGAGGCCCGTTACCCAACGGCAGCAAATCAGGCCCTAGGGGGAACTCCACCCCCTTCTGGCAGTAGAAAACCGCAAAAGTCCAGTATTACCTTAAAGACTAACACATTTTTTTGGCAGGGTATGAGCTTTCGTGAGTCACTGCTCACTTCTTCAGGTTCTGTTCTCCTATTTATTTACTATTACTATTTAATGAACTATTTATTGCTACCTTGGCCTGGATCCTTTGTGGCTCAGATTTGATTAGGGCACATCCTAACTGGACAGGATGTTTCCTGGAGGGGTACAGCAAATGCCCTGGAACTGGAGTGGTGGTAGCCAAGTAATGTCCTTGCCTGCTCCAGGCCTGGGCAAGAAGAAAGAAGGGCGTGGGTGTTAGAAGTGCAGGACTTGGCACTGTCTACTGTGTCAGACATGAGATGATGGCACCAAAGAGTTTAGACAGATAGAGAGGCACCCTTTCCTTCCTGCTATGTGATCCTTTCCTTTGAAGTAGAATGCTACTCTTAGGGGCAGTTTCCTCTGCTTCCGCTCCCACACCCTCTCTCACTCACCCCCCCCTCGCATGCACACAAAGAAGGTGCTTGATCTCCATCTTGCACCATGGAGGCTGGACATGCATCCAGCATCTAACACCATCTAGTTAGTCAGAATAGGTACTCTGTGGATACGATCATATGCACAATTAGACCCGACATAGGTGCGAATGCCAGGCAGATTTAAAGGGCATGATCAGACAACAACATCTGGGAAGCACCCTGCAGCCAACGGCAACCCATTCTGCTCTGCCGCAGAAGCCAAGTTAAAAGACACCAGGGAAAATTCGGTAGTTGGGATGTGATGGGCCATGGACGGACTTTCCTGTGTCTGATCACTCCAGCATGCTCTGATGGCATCGGGATGGTCTGATCAGACTCCGTGCCGTTGTTTCCCCTCCACTTCGCAGTATGCACATCATCGCAAACTCCATAGGGAGCCCTTGGTGCGGAGATGTGATTCATCGATCCCTCATTTAACCACATGGGGGGGAAATGGCACAACCCGCTCCCAACTCACCCGCAGTTGTATCTGATCACGCACTGATGGAATGCGCCTGCAGCTTCAAAGGGAGGTGTGATCGTGCAACTGCGGGTCAAATTCCTCCAGAGGAAATAGCCTCGCTTCTCCCCCTCCCCGGTTTTTCTGGCGTGTGTGACCACAACCTGCATCTATCTCTTACCTGCACTCTCAAGCATGTATTTCCTTTAGTAAAAGCTGCTTATCGGTTTTAGAACTGACTGCTGACTCTGTGTAACTTTGTAAGCAGGGCTCTTTTTGTAGAAAAAGCCCAGCAGAAACTCATTAGCATATTAGGCCACACCCCCATGTTACCAGAAGTGTGGTCATCCAGCCACACCCACCTTTTGCTTCCTATTTTGTTTACCTTGTTCATTGTCAAAACCCAGGGCTGTTTTTGTAGCAGGAACTCCTTTGCATGTTAGGCCACACACCGCTAATGTAGCCAATCCTAATGAGTTTCTGCTGTTGCGTGTGGCCTATTATGCTAATGAGTTCCTGCTGGGCGTGGCCAACTCAGAAGCCAGCCGGAACTCCGTTCCTGTGCGTTCCTGCCCCAAAATAACCCTGTTTGTCAGTCTGTTGCTACACCTAGCCCCCGAGCTTCGCTGCACTGAAGCCTTGAGCACTCCACTATTTTTCCGTGGTTCTCTGGCACTACCAAGTCCAGAGAATCCAACAGTGGGGGGGAGGGATCCATGGAACGGATGTCCCATCCCATCCATGGTAAACCCTCACATCTCTACCCCTTTCTGCAACAACAGATTTTAAGCATTTCTCCCCCCCCTTTTTTCTTTTTTTTTAAATTTTATTTTCATTGAATTATAAAAAGAGGCTTCTGATTTTCTCTGTGGCAAATACAAGTAGAATTACAAAATTAACTCTCACTCTGTGGTTACATAAAGGAAAGGAAAAACTCTCCTTTTTTCTATTATCTCAACCCTCAAATCCATAGGCAATCAATTTTTTTCTCCCTGTTTCATGCAAGAAGTGTGTAAAGGGTTTCCAGTCAGCCATAGATGTAGATGTTTTGTCTTTTCTCTGGTCAAGGAAGTAAGTTGAGCCCTCTCCACCATTTTAAGCATTTCTAACCCACCTTTCTCCCAAGGGGCTCCAGGCGGATTATGATTTTTATAGTTTCCATCTGGGGCTAGTCAAAAGACGTTCCCAAGCAGGGCTTGTGGACAACAGTCTTTACCTGCAGGTTGTACTTCTGCACCTGACAATCAGAACGATTCTGCCTCTGAACCTGGAGGCCCGATTTGACTTTCGCAGCTAATGATCATCGATCCACCAATCCCTGTTTAAAGCTCTCTCAACCAGTAGCCATTGCCATGTCTTGTGACAGGGAGTTCCACTGGGCATTTCCTTTTGTCTGTAAACCCATGAGACTGGCCTATCCTGAGTCAGGCCACTGGTTTACCAAGGTCAGGATTATCTACTTAGGCTTGCAATGGTTCTCCAGGGTCTCAGGCGGAGGGGTTTCACATTTCCTTATGCCTGGGGTGCCGAGGACTGAACCTGGGACCTTCTGCATGCAAAGCCAATAGTGTACCACCCAGCAACTAGGGTTTCTCCCCTCTGTTACTACCCCTGATTCTCAAGAAGAGGGGAAGTCACCTTTTGGGGGGAGGGGGCATGACAGCCAGAGGATTCATTTCCTCAGGAGTCTCCAGGCCATCCCCACTCCTCCACTTGCACCTGCTGGATGATCTTGGGCAAGCCATAGTTCTGTCAGAGCTGTTCTTGAAAAAGAGTAGTTTCTGTCAAGAGCTCTCTCAGCCCCACCTACCTCACAGGGTGTCTGTTGTGGGGAGGGGAAGGGGAAGGAGTTTGTAAGCTGCTCTGAGACTCCTCTGGGTAGTGAAGGGTGGGGTATAAATCCAATCTCTTCTTCTTCATCAAAAGCGAGGTTCTGTGGCTCAGTGACAGAGCATCTGCTTGGCATGCAGAAGGTCCCAGGCTCAGTCCCCAGCATCTCCAGGTAAAAGGACCAGGCAGTAGGGGATGTAGAAGACCTCTGCCTGAGACCCTGCAAAGCTGCTGCCAGTCTGAGTAGACAATACGGACCTTGATGGACCAAAGGTCGGGTCCAGTATAAACCAGATCCATGTGCTCAAAGGGCCAAAGATTGAGTGGGCTAAATTCAGGTGATATGACAAACTATATGTCGTCTTGTTACAGGAATGAACTGTGGAAAGTCCACAGTTTTTTGCCGTTCTGTTTTGCAGGCCAGAGTATCAAGCGTAAGTGTGACTGAGAAAGAATGACAAACAGCAATTTGTTTTGAATGCAGAAAAGAGCAGTCAGAGTTTATTGCTACAGAACCAACTGGAGGACACATCAGCTACGGCAGCTTCATGAATTCCATACGAGCCAACCTCCGGGAGGGTCTTCTGAGCCCTTCTGTTTGCTTGCATCTTCTGTCCTTCAGTCAGTCACTAAAAAACAGACGTGAGAAATGAGGTTCATTTAAACTCAGCTGAGATGATTTAAAAGTTTCCTTTTTAAAAAGGGAAAGAAAACTGCTGCAGTCACCCATCTATTTCTAGGAACGTTTCAAAGAATGGGTTTCGACCTCAACAGCCTCTAGCAGCTTAGACGGGGTGTGGTTTTTAGTGGTATCAGGGCCTCCCTACAGGTTACACAATCTCCCATGTAAAAGGGTGAACAACACATGGGCTTTGTATCAGGCGTGCAGCAGGAATCTTGGGCCTCCCAGGGGGATGCCATCTCTTTTCTGCTTCTGACCACAGAGCTGAGATTGTCTCCTTAATGAAATCACCTGACTTCCATGGCTACATGTAATTTCTCTTTGCTCCACAGGTTTGAGGACACACAAAGGCCTGGGGGGACTGGACTGGCGCTGCTTCTCCCTGCATGCCGCGGTGACAAGCAGAAACGTGCCAACGTTATGTCTGGGAGGAAAAGAACTCCCGTCTTGTGAATGGAGCGAGAGTCCAGGAGTACCTTGAAGTCCAACCAAATTTGCAGCAGAGTGTGAGCTTCTGTGAGTCACTGCTCCCTTGAAGAAGTGAGAGCACTGACTCAGGAAAGCTCATCCCTTGCCACAAATGTTGTTAGTCTTTAAGGTGCTCCTGGATTCTTGCTCTTTTCTACTGTTACAGGCAAACACAGCAGAGAGGAGTCTCATGACGCTCTTCACAGGGAAGGGGATAAAAGAGAGAGAAGGGGTTGGCGTTACGAGCTAGTGAATATGGAATTCACTGCCACAGAAGGTGGTGGCAGCTACAAGCATGGACAGTTTCAAGAGGGAATTAGATAAACATATGGAGCAGAAGTCCATCAGTGGCTATTAGCCACAGGGTACAGATGGGAACTCTCAGTCTGGGGCAGGTGATGCACTCTATTCTTGGTGCTGGGGGGGCAGCAGTGGGAGGGCTTCTGGTGTCCTGGCCCCACTGCTGGACCTCCTGATGGCACCTGATATATTTTGGCCGCTGTGTGACAGAGTGTTGGACTAGATGGGCCACTGGCCTGACTCAACATTGGCTTCTCTTATGTTCTTATGTTCTAGTCTT